>AYEL01005599.1:0-50414 GCA_000484575.1 Olivierus martensii | reverse complement strand
ATTTTTTTATTATTCTTTTAAATTTCATTGATGATTTGATCTTAAAAGTGGAAAATAAAAATGAACCGAAAGCAACTCATCAAGTTTTGGTTGCCATACAAAAAAATTTAAATAAATAAAAATAAATATATATTTATTATATGGTTATAGAATATTTATAGAATGCTACGAAATATTTTTTAATGGACTAATAACAAAAATATTCAAATAATTAAGTGTCTAGCGGTTACTCTTTTTTAAGATTCATGTTTTTTTGAAAATAGTACGGACTGCACCCAGTTTAAGATCTACAGCAATTCTACAATGTTTAAATTTCAGTTAGTCAAAAATATGGAAAACTTAGAAGAGGAAAAATTCAAAATATTAAAAATATCCGTTATTCTGTTATTAAACAGATTTCTGTTTATTCGATGAAGAGTTCTTTTAAGGTATTAGGTTCTTTCAGGTTCTTTTATGTAATTTTATACATTGAGCGGTTTAGGAATTCACGTTAAATTCTGCTTCATGTATTTGTATGAGCATTGTCATTGTATTCAATGACAAGATATATCTTACGTAAAAATTATAAAAAGAATTTCAATGCCACTTTCATTCCGACTTTGAAATGACGCACAAAATATGTAGTTAAAATTGCAGCGATTGTGTTCGTTGACGTGTGAACTCTATTACTTGTGAAAACTAAAAAATGCGATGACGAAATGAACTGTCGAGAAAAAGATATTTAAATTTTTTTATAGGCGATAAATGTTCTTTTAAATAAATTCGATGAATTTTTTTTAAATAATTTTTATTGATTCGGAAAAATCTCACAATTCTTTAGAGCAGCAATTTTCAATCTTTTTCAATTCATGCCACAGTGAATATTGTCATAAAATTGACAAAGTGCACCATCAGGTATTTAAATGAAAGATTTAATCATAAAAAAATCGAGTATTAAGATTAGGTAAAATTTAAAAAAAAAATAATAATAATAATATTAATCATAGATTTAGTATAATAACTTGAACTTTAACACTAAATTTTAATTTAATAACTTTTTTATTGTTAAACTGTTATTATTTTTATTATTATTGGTTTTTTTTATAAAAAAAAAAAACATACAATACTTCTAAAATTACATAGGTGATAATTTTTATTCATCAATTTTTTCCTCACTTCTTTTCGATTGAAAATCGCTGTTTTAGAGTATAGGTACTCCTCACTTAACGGTCTATCTGTTTAACGACTGCTCGAACTTACGTCCGAGCTTAAGACTATATTTTTAATGGAATATTTGGTTTTTCTTTACGACTTTTGTTTGTATCCCCGCACTCGTAGTTCGAAACAACTGAAGAAAAATTACTGTACTTTGTGCGTAATTAAGATATAAATTTTTAATTTTGAAATTTGTTCCAAATATTTTAATATAGGAACAAGTTTTTCGCTTACCGACCAATTCGTTCTACGACCGAGTCGTGAGAACGAAACCCAGTCGTTAAGTGAGGAGTACCTGTATCAAATTTAACGATTCGTCCAGAAAGAAAAAAAAAAGAGAATAAATTTAAATTCGCATAAAACGACCAAATAATTATTTTAAATTTTTTTTCCGATAAGTATTATTAAAACAAACGGAAAATGTCTTCGTATTTTTGTTGAATATTTCCGTGTATTTTTCATTTTATTGATCATTATCTGTTAAGCTGAATTTTGTTTTTTGCTACATTAATAGCAAAAGTAAAAGAAATATTTTAACAAATATATTTCGAAAAGCATTTTTGAAATGTATTTGTTAAAATATTATTTGTTTCTGAAATGTATTTTTTGCCACCATATTTCGAAAGGAATAAGGATAGAAAGGAATCTCGAAATTTGGAGGCAGAAAATGCTCCAAATTTTTACAATTCGAAGCAAAAAATTGCTTCCAAAATTTATATTATTATCTGAGAATTATTATAAAAGTTTAAACTTGCGTTATATTCAGTTAACTTGTATCTGAGATAAAAGTTTGAAAGTGACTTGTAAGTAAATATAGGTGATATTTAATTCGTATTTTGAATGATACGAGTTACATCATTTATTTTTATTTAATAATTTAGTGGAATACGTTTCCGATATATATAAAAAATAAATAAGCTGCTTAATTTCTTATATTTATAATTCAAGAAGCGAAAACGTATGCTGTGCTTCCACAGAAAAAATAATCACTTAATAATGACGACAGATTTATCAAAATCAGTTCTTATGCATTAATAAAATTATCTAAAATAATTGAAGAGTGTGATCTCAAAACGCGTTCAGTCCATTTTGGTAATTTTTTTATTTGATGCAAATAGACTACATACTCCTATTGAAGCCATTTATCTATCTTATTAAAGGCCGGTTTGTTCCCAAAACCGTGCAAATCGATGTGTACGTGACACTCGAATCCTGCTTTGCTTTTGAAAACTTGCTCAATGCAAAGAACAGTAACGATGAAAACTTGCTACATATTCTCGAGCCTTTCCCATGAGTATAGTGTATTCATGGAGAAGACCTCGGATCCTCCCCATGAACTAATAAAAGTAAATGTTTGAATTTCACCAAGAGTACGTACTCGTACATTTTTGGCCTACCTGCGATCTGTGTAATGAGCAACAACAGAAAATGAGACTTTTCAGGCAGACCAATAGAGATTACGAGTAAAAGTAACATTTATAATAGTATTTTCGTCGGTCAGCGATAATCCGCGAATAAGCGCGAAAGTGCTGCGAAAATCGAATTTGTGGTTACAAATAAATTTTCGAGAATAGTCGAATACGTGAATAGGGAATCCTCGAATACAAAAAATCGCCTGTATTTTAATACTTAAATCAAAATAAATTTAGTTTTTCCTCTAATGAAGAACAAAGTGTAATTTGAAAACACGTTCAGTCCTTGGACTTAGCAAGTTTCCATTAATACCATTATATTTAGTCATTATGTATTTAAAAACTATTGATGCTGATTTCAAGATTTTACTAAGAAGTGCATGTATATGAATTAGAAACACGATATCTGATAGTAGATAATCATTCACGTAAGTATTTTCTCAATTCATATTTTGCTTCTCCTGAAAATTAACAAAAACGGACTGAACGCGTTTTGGGATCACACTCTTCAATTATCATTATTAATGTATAAGTAACTAAATTTTACATTAAAGTGCTTACATTTTAAGGTCCAATCCTTTAATTTTGCTAAATCTCTTAAGAACCAAATGGCAGTTCTCATACAAGAGGATGACACATTTATTTCTTCCGCCATTCTCATCATATAAGGAAGACTTGTTCTGGAAACACTTTTTAAAATATTCTTCACTCTCATCTCTATATTTTTCAATATTTGTAGAGTTTTGTCTTCATTTTCGATTCTAGAGACTTCTACACTTTTACTGAAGCAGGAGTTAGCTATCATCAGTAATAAAACGATTTCGTATCTCATTTTGATGAATGTTAGATTATATTGCTTTTTCTTGAACTGGTAAAGAACTATTGAATTCTCTAATATATATATAAAGTAGGAAAAATATTATAAAAATGTTTCCTGAAAAGATAATTATAAATATTTTCTGAAGTACTGTAATTATGGATTAGAATTCTTTCATTAACAATGGAACAAACAGAAAAGGGGAAATTTCTAAAAATTCGAAATGGCTGCTGTTTCCCGGAAATCTGGTATCAGTAAGAATATTTTTAGATTCCGTTTAATTGTACAAACAAATAATTTAATGCAATTCGTTAAAATTCCCTTCACATCAACGATTTGAAATAAATAAAGTTGTATTTTGATAGACAAGACAATTAAGAGTTTTGACACTAAGAATCAAAAAGAAGTGATGACTACATTCAAACATTCGTTGAAGTAAATTTAATTTAAAGTCGCTGATTAATCAGCATATTATTTCTTATAAATTATATTTTTAACTTAAATTAAGGGAATTTTATATTTTCTATATAACAATCCTATTTACAGGCTATCGTTAAATTAATGGATGAATGAAGGTCTTAATGGCTGACTGGCAACCGGTTTTACTTAATAAGTGGATACTGAAAACTAGAAATAATCGTAAAATTATTCAAATATTAATTCTAATCGATTTTAAAATGAATATAGTTTAATATAATTTCGAATATTAATAATAATAATAAATCATGCAAAATAATATACATATTTCCTTATCAAAATATTTCAATACCAGTAGAATTCATGAAAACTTTTATTATTTATTATTATTTTTATTTATTAAAGAAGAGGATATTTATATCCTTTAATAGAACTGATAGCAATTTTTCTAGATAAAGGATTAAATAGCAAAATAAAGAAAGAGAAAGAAATTTTTTTCATCTCTCTTTAAAGGAATGCGATTGTGCAACCAATACATTAGTTTGTGCCAAGTTTCCATTTAGATTTGTCAATATATTTATTACATTAGCATGTAAAAATCAGTAGAGTCCAGTTTCATGAAATTTTCAGGCTATGATAACACTAAATTGTCCATAAATGACGAACTTTTGGTATTTGAGCATTGCAATTAACATTCTAAGTTCAAAACATGAGCTTCATATCTTTACACTTCCTCACCAGATTTCTTTATTTTGATGATTTGATGTGATTGGAAACATTAATTAAGCAATTTTTACAATATCAATATGCAATTATTTGGACTTTTTAATTATGATGCAGGACTCGTAATTCCGTAAAATCACCATTTAATATTTCAGAATTCTGAGAACAGTGAAATGCATCATCAAAAAACATGAATGAGACTAGGAATGCTTCATCAAAAAACATTAATCGCCATTGTGATTAAAAATGTATTTGTTTTGCAATTTGCTTTCATTTCAGAGCCGCAGCTCTAGTTACTTGGGAATTCTGTTACGTCATGAAGTAGGAACTTTATGATTTGAAATAATGTGTAGATTAGAAAATAATGTTAATATTTTCTAATAGACACTATCTTGGATCGGTGTGAAGTTAGCTTTGCACTTTTGAATTTTTAAACATTTTATTTTGCATTTGTTTGCATTTCATTAGCACCATTTGCACTTTTAATATTTTCGTTTGCGCTCTCACCGTTTAGGCCCCACAGTCGAAACATTGTCTCCAACATTATATTATATCCTATATGCGATTTCATTAATCATAAGTCTATTCATAACATATTTATTTGTATCTAAATACAGTATTTAATACAAATCAAGTTATTATAAATAAAAATTTCTGTTTTTTATAAATATTTTGTATATGATAAGATATCAATTTTTATTTATTAAACTATTATTTAATATACCGTAATTAAAAACGAAAATAAAGAAAATAATATAGAAGTTTCATATTTTCCAATATTGTACTGTAACCTATTTGCTCTTTTATATTATTTAAAATCGAAAAAGAGTAAAAAAAGGAATTTCACAGCTCAGTTTTTACCATAAATTATAAGAGTTACTCAAAGATATTTATAGAAAGTAATAATATTCATCACATAACCAGCATGATACCTTTGATAATTTTATTCCTTTTCAAGATAGGCCAAAAGTTGTTAGATCGTAATTTCTTGCCATAATGCCTGAAAATTAAAAAAAATTCATTGTTCTTTATAATATTAATCATTATTTCAATACTTTTGTGCATATTAAATAAAAGTATATAGACTATATATTTTTATCTTGTTATCTTCTATATGTTTTTATATTTTTTCAATTGTTTTTAAAGTTAATAATTACTGAACACTTCTTTATAATCATGATGTTCAAATAAACTTTTAATCTATATGGTTAAGATTCGAAAACAGAAAAGTCGGAATGAAGAGAATTCAGCAACATCAAACAGTTCTCATTATTCTATCCTGAAATGCCTTTCGCCTTCTGTGTGGCTTCACTGCAGTTAGGTGAATATTTACAGGAAAGCTTCGAGAGATGTACAGGGTGATTATAAAATACTACTAACAGGTGGAGCGGATTCTAATCAACATATGACACTAAAACCTGATATACAGTAAGATCCCGTTTAACGCGGGAGATATATTCAATCAACATATGACACTAAAACCTGATATACAGTAAGATCCCGTTTAACGCGGGAGATATGTTCCAAAAGAACCAAGTGCTAAACGAAACAGCGTTAAACGAGGTCATCTTAACATGTAAATAATGGGAATAGATGAAACGTGACAGTGAATAAAAATATACGTATCTTTTTTTTTATTTTGTAACATGTATTATTG
This sequence comes from Olivierus martensii, assembly GCA_000484575.1. Lineage (NCBI taxonomy): Eukaryota > Metazoa > Arthropoda > Arachnida > Scorpiones > Buthidae > Olivierus > Olivierus martensii. The sequence continues at coordinate 44,194 of AYEL01005599.1, read as the reverse complement.
CTATTGTATTACATTAATTATAGATATTTTTTATTGCTAATATCGATTTGTATTCATAAATCATTCGTGAAAATCAAAAATATTCGAGTAAATAATTTATTTGTGATGAGGAAAGTTCTTTATTTGATACTTTTTGTTTTTCCTGAAGAATCATCTAACGAAAAATCGTTTGCTTTTTCCTCTTTCGTTCAGCCAGCGACTGTCGACAGCAAGACATGGCATCCACGATACTTCGTCCGGGCTTTGAACTTCTATCCGAATTTGGATCATTTTGTATAAATTGATCCATAATTTCCGTAATAGGGGCTAAACTTTAACTGTAAAATAACGTTGATGAACGATCATAAATATGAACTGTGACTGCAGCAGACTTTCGTATGTACTGCACTGAACTGATATCAAACGCATTGCGAGACGGCATAGGAGTATCAAAGCAACAAATTAGTGCGATTTCGGATTTATATGAGCATAACGATTTGAAAAACCTTCAAAATAAATCAATAAAAAATATAGAATTCGAAAAAAACCGCTTAATATTGAAACAGCGTTAAGCGGGTTCTTACTGTATATGCTAATTAGACCATGCATTTATATGAGCATAACGATTTGAAAAACCTTCAAAATAAATCAATAAAAAATATAGAATTTGAAAAAAACCGCTTTATATTGAAACAGCGTTAAGCGGGGTCTTACTGTATATGCTAATTAGACCATGGAGTCGCAATTTCCGATGAAAAATAAAATAGTTCAAATTTCACCACCAGGCAAAAATATGGCGCTTTAAGAATGAAAAATATATTCAGAAAAGCAGCATTGCAATAATAAGAATTTATTATTCAAAAAACAGTTACAGAACTTCAATATATGCTCCATCTAAGTGAATTAAAAAGAATTTATTATTCAAAAAACAGTTACAGAACTTCAATATATGCTCCATCTAAGTGATGGAGCATATATCTCTACGGACATGCTGAATATGTAACATTGTGTGATCAATATCCGCTCGAAGCATTTCCTGTGGAATATCTGCGGCATACCGATTTATGCTTGCTTTCAGTTCAGCCACACACCAAACTCCTCCCTGACTGATTCGATCTTTCAAATATCCCATAACCAGAAATTACAGGAATTCGAGCAACCATTGATCATGCAGTGTTAGGAATCCAGCATGCAATCGACTTAGATGGAGCAAATATTAAAGTTCTGTAACTGTTTTTTGGACAATAAAGTCATAAATTATTGTAATGTTGCATTTCTGAATGTATTCTTTCATCCATAAAGCGCCGTATTTTTGCCTGGTGGTGAAAATTTGAACTATTTTATTTTTCATCGGAAATCGCGACTTCATGGTCTAATTAGCATATATACCAGGTTTAGTGTCATATGTTGATTAGAACTCGCTCCATTGAATTATAGTATAATCATTTATTTTATAATCACCCTGTATAATCTAAGAAAAGAAAATGCAACCATTATCCATAAAAATATCTTAATAAAATTTGAATAAAATTTTTTGGAGATTATGGTTATAAAATTGTCTTTTTCCATTTATTTTCATTAGCATACATCGACAAGGAATGACAAACTCTAATCCAAAAACTTTTGCTGCATTAAAACAGAAACAAAAAAAAATCCAGATACCTATACTTCCCATTCGAAGAAAGCATTTCTCTTAGAATGAGTTGTATTTCTAAATGATATTTTTATTTATTGAACAATTATTCTAAATAGATTTTTATTTTAATCTTTACTCAAACTTATACAAAATATGTATTTACGTATGCATACATTTCTTACTTCATTAGGATACATTATATTTAAAGCATCTTCGTGCTAAGCTATTGTATGATATCAAATTCTTTATAAGGCATTAATTTAATTTTTATAACAAAAGCTTCATTGCTGATAAGTAAAACAATTGCTTATTTATCCTGAAGGATAGTACAGTTCTTTTACCTTTTTGTTCGCCCATTGCATCTCATAAAATCATTAAAAAGATGAAATTTTTCTAAGTTATTTCGCTTAATGATATCTTTTCACAAAATCCGATATACAGTATATGCATATTTTTCTGATTGTGGCGTGCTTAGAGCGAAGGCGCTCTAAGCATCATCAATTTTGGCCAACTTAGCCAGTTTAAAAGTAGTTTGACAATGCCTCAGTCAATCAGCAACATTCATTTTCATCAAATTTTGCATATTTTAATGCACTCTGATACGCAAACTCTTAAATTCTCCATGACATTTTATGTAAAATAAGTTAAGTAGATCAATAATTATGGCTCCCAAAGTATTTACAAATAAATCATAAAAGCTAGGAACGCAAATAGGATTTCAACTTAAAGATCATTATGACAGCCCTTCAATATAATAAAATTTTTAAGTTGCATAAATTATACCATTAAACCTTACAGAGAATCATTAACACAAAACTGTGTTTGCAACTTAATAATGCAATGTACGTGCTTTTATACACGAATAATGTATTATCGCTTAATCATGTTGGCCAACCGATATATCGTTAATGTTTAACTGTTTCCAAATAATAGAATTAGAAATTTTAGAGTAAATAATTCATTAACTGTAAGTATAACGTATTGTTCATCTATCAATTATGATTTTACCATTTATGAATAATTTTTATTTATTTAAATAAATTTAGAAATATCCGTTAAAAAAAATAAAATCGTTCCTCTTGTTGTGAACATAATATATTCCTGAATTCTTATATTAATCAAAAATTTTGTAACTAGGAATTTATTTGTACACAGAACTTTTAGCTCTCAATAATATATAATGAATATATTGTATTATATAGTATATGTTATTGATTTAACCAATTATCATGTCTTGTTACAGTGTTTGTGATCAATGCCCGATTATAAGACAAGAATTTTTTATGCACACTCCTGCCATTTTAAAATATTGTAAGATAAAATAGAGTATAATGAAATAATTTCAATTTTGATATGTTAATAAAATTTCATGCAAGTAGTTCCAGTGTTGTAGAGAGTAAATAGATAACACTCGTTATAATTTGTACACTGGAGCTGAACCTGAAGAAGTTCACATATTTTTGAGATAAAAAAAAAACATTTTTTAGTATTTGATTATTTAGATTTTTATATAATTCTGAAAATCTATATTCTCTCAAACTTAAAAAGATTTAACTTTGTTTACCTGGGAGTATTCTTGCTAATTATTAATGAAAGCTTGTTATATGTAGCATGAATTATATTGAAAGTTATATTGATGTGGGGACCGCAATAAATATGAATTGTAATTTCAATATATGAAAAAAATTAAAAACATCAAACAAAGAACTCTAAGATTGAAAAGGAAATAAGCATCAACCGAGTTGCACTGCCTGCGCGAAACTTCGTTTCCATCAATCGTAAATCTCAAAAGCAAAAAGGGATTTCGTATCGTGAGCGAAAGATCGTGTTTGTGCAGGTGTCCAGGGTGTAGCGCAGTAGACCCCACCTGCAAAAAGAAATAATAAACAATAGTCCGGAATGCATTGAAGCCCGGGAATTTCTGGGGAAATGTCACATTTTGGTCCCGGGATCAGGGATGTTATAAATGGGATCTGCCGCCCTGGAGACCAGGAGAACTGAAGACAGAACGAACGGTTCCTTCCATAAGACCCAATATAATCGTAATTCAGGTCTCGCATACTCCAGAAACTCCCTGATTTCCAACAAGTCGAAGGGATAACTTCTGGGAGGTACGGACCAATCATCGTCCATATCACATATGCGAAGGAAAGGAGAAAGGGAACTTAATAGATTTCCTCACTACGGTTTTACAACCACCATCCCGTTCCTCCACTTGCACTGCACCAACAGGAAGTTGGATCCCACCTAGAAGAAGGGCCACTTCCACCGTAAGGTATCCGACAGGATAGTGCACCATTTTTCGGAGAAGATCCCCAATAAATCACGGATTGGTCACTGAATGTAAATAGGTCCCTGAGTGGACGAAAATAAGAATATGAGAACATTGAACTGTGGATAATCAGTGTTATGCATCAGAATTTATAAACTGTCAAGAGTCACCTGGTATCTTCTGTCTAATTAAGGTATTTATCCTCCCTTTTTGGGTTGTATCACAACAATCTCTTTCATCAATAAAGATCCAAGGTGTTTACCGTAAGAGTTGTTCGTCATTGTGTTCCTGAGTCTCCCTCCATCCTTACTCAAAAGATAGCTCACGTATGCCCGCTAGACAGAAATCCCTGTTTGTCAGTATCGTCTCACGTCGATACTGACTGGTGTCAGATCTTGACTATATCCACGCAAGGCTAAGTCCTGTATAATTATATCTCCCGCTGGCATACCACATTGAAGAAAACTGAAAGTCAGTCAGTTGTAGATCATATTGAAACTTTTCTTTAAGTCTCAGCTTATTTTTTAATTGTCTGAAATTGGTTTCCTTTTGTTACAGATTCAATATGAAATGAATTTTCCTTAAATGAGTAAAGATTTAATTAATAAATTATTTAAGTTACCACTTGTCGAAGACATGATTATTGTTGCAACAAAACAAGTGAAATTTATTTTCCCTAAGCCAATTTCAATAGAGCAAATCAAGTGACAGAAGAGGCATTTGTTACATTAAATAGACTTCACATGGTAAAATAATATTCTTCTCTGTTCTCCATAAAGTGCTTCATTGTACTCCAAGGTTATAAAGAAAAACAAAATATCAGCTGGTAATTTTTCTTGTTTTGTACGATTTTAGTTTAGTTTTTATATTTTCATAATGTTTTTTTATTTTATTTTAACTATACCTGAGTTCTTTCTTACAGTTAAACCACGTAAATGTTAATTTTAAATTAAAAATAAACAGGAAAAACAATATTTTTATTTCATTGTAGCCCACCTTAGCCAACTAATATGCTAAATAATTGCACCTTATTGTCATAAATTTGCTTTAGACCATTCTGCTATCGTAATTTTTAAAATTTTTGAAAATTTGAAAATAATAGAGAGTTTCTGTAGTCCGACATTTCCAGTAGTCCGACACTCTACGGACCTTCACGCCGCCTACTTAAATTTTCATGTCATAACTTGTTCATATGCGAGAGAGAGAGAAACTGACGTAAACAAATTGTCAATCGCTATTTGTTCATTGCGCAGGCGTTATAGTCGGCTAATTTTTAAACTCAATGCATTGTTTACTGTAAAATAGTGTGTTTTACTGTATCAATGTTTGTTAGGGCCGGTTCCCACTTACGGAAAGGTCGCTACGAAAAATAATTACGTATACAGAACATATTTTCTTTTTCCGGATGGTTTCCGTTCGTAAAATTCAGTGGTCTATTGACATCACACGTTCAAAATTATTTCTTGATTCTTCATCCTCTTGCCTTCCATGCTTAAATTTCTCTCCATGCGATGATTATGTGAATCACATATGACGTCGCTCTCAACGATACGCTATTGGTTTAAAATATTTTTTTTCAGATCACATTACCGAAAAGTTAAAAGTTGGTCAACTCTATATTCCGGATACTTTCTGTACTGCTTATACGGAAAATTTTCGAATTTTCTGTTTCCGAATTATTTTTACGTAGTACTTTTCCATAAGTGGGAACTGGTCCTTACTTAACTTTAAATAATGTCACAAATCGGAAAAATTGAAAAACGAAAACACAAAAAATTGACTGTGATCGAAAAGACAGAAATAATTAATAAAGAAACTTGACTTGGGAGAAAAATTTAGTGATTTGGTTTCATTTTATGGTTTTTGACGAACCACCATTTATAACTTTAAAAAATCGGATAAAATTGAGCGGTTTGTGAAAGATTTCAACAGCAAGAGATATGACAGGAAAGTCTTAAGAGCGTATTCGTTTGTGTAATTCCATTTTTTTCATTAAACATCCTATAATCCGACAAATCTCTGACATCCGACAAGCCTCGGAACCATATGTGCCGGATTAGAGAGACTCTACTATATTCGTACATAAAGAAAATTATTAATTCGGATATTTGTAACAAGCATTTGTTTCATTATTTCATGCAACTACTATAGTGATTTTCACATGTCATTCCAATATTTTATATATATATTTCATTCACATCAGCTAATATTTATCCGCGATACTGCCCGAACATAAATGAAACATCATCTCAGTTATTATATCTGATATCGTTCATTTTCAATAAATTGACAAAAAGATGCATAAAATAAAAATCGATTCATCAATCTTGACTAACTTTTCAAGAATAACTTCACTTTTTTCATTTAGGTAAAGGTACTTTGGTGAATAAATCATGTGCAATCCTTGAACACCAGCAACAGTGGGGAGCTGGCGCCATCTGGAAGAAACAAGTTTTGCTATAACCTTGCATGGCATTTAATTATTAAATTTAAAACATATAACAACTTTATAAATATACAGTTTTAACATTTTTATATAAGTACAACCTGCATACATAGATATATTTTTGATATATTTAAAATAAATAAATATATATGTATTTTTTCTGAAAAGTAAAATATATTTAATTATTTACAAAACAAAAATTTCTGAAAACAAATTCACTTGACAATTTTTGAAGTTTTAATCATATTTAATCGATTTCTAAAAATAATCGCGATTTCGTCATTTATGGAGAGCTTCTGCCATCTGTTGGCGAAAATGTAAAGTATTCACATTCGATTAATTAATTTCAATGCAATCGATTGGTTTATATGTTAGCTTTTGTATGATCATTGAAATCATTAAAGTTTTGAAACTTAATTATCTTTAATGTTAATGCTACATATCTCATTTAAGAGACGTTTAATCTCTATCGCTTCCAGAAAATCGTTTCTGATGTTATACGCTTGCTACTGAAGCAACTGAAATAAATGTCTTCTTTGCAGTTTGAACTTTGTTAATAGCGAAAATTTGAATATTATAAACTAATTATATTTTAATAATAATTTATTATAAAAATTCTGCATTTTTTTTGTACCACGAGAATAATATTTTTCTAACACATTAGACTTTTTTCCCCTCAAAAATAATAATACCATTTTTTAATATAAGCAAAAATTAATAATACACAGATAAAATTAAATTACATTTTAAGATATATTTTAAATTGATTTTCCTACAAATTTAAGAGACACTGAGGATGTAGTAAAAGTCTTAAAAGAATGAAATTGGGAAGCTTCTTCCTATTTTAGTATCGAATGACCTACTTAAATGAAAGACCTTAAAGGCATATAAAAGACTTTTAGAGATGTTTCTTAACGTGGAAAAAAAAACGTATGAATATGCAGTTTCCTGAATGTTTTAACTGATATTGAAGATTCCAATATCTTCAGTAAAAAGAAAAAAAAAATTAGGAATATACGAGTATATTGAAAAATAATGTGATGCTCACCAGAGAGTCACATATATAGAACTTGGGAAATTTTCTAGGTTTTCGGATATTTCGAGTCTCAGAGGATAAGTAAGATTTAGAAATTCCTCGGGGAATAAATAAGGATTGAGGAAAATTCGAAGAGAGTCTATAAAGTTTGGAAACATCCTAATAATGTTAGATTTCTACTGATCCTGAGAGATCGTGGATTAATTCATATCACAGTCGTCGTCCCAAGTACATAAAAATAATAAAAATTATAAAAGATATACACAAAATCACGTCATAAGTATATTAAGTTTCATAAACGAAATTCTGCTAATATAAAATCGAGAGGACCGCGTGTTAAAGGAGGAAGAAGGAAAAACTCAAATATTTAATTAAATTAAACTGATTGTTACTCTTCCATAAACAAAATTCAGTTGGAAAATTGAAATGAAGTGTTGTATGCATCATTAACCGCTATCACAAGTGAATCACTGGAATCAAAGAGGGTGAAAGTCTGATAAATTGAAAATCAGGCACCATATGGGACGCGATTTAAATAATGAAACACAAGTAACATAATTAATACTCCGGACATTTTATGACAGGTATGGCAAAATTAACAGTTTAGATTATGAGTAAAAAGAAAAAAAAAGAATGAAAATATTGATATCTTGCAGATATCTCTTTACACAATTTAATCCCAGAGCGAGTGCGGTGTCTTTAAAAATCGAAAGTGATTCACGCTCAATTAACTCCAACATTTATCATCCTCTTGCAGGCAAAAATAACACTAATTAGCATCCTGGAGAGAAATTAAAATATCCGATGTTGTTTAGTGTTTATTGTATCAGTTTACCTGCCTATTATTATTTTTATTATTTTATTTTTTTACATTTTTTTTCCTGTTTCTTTCATCCGTGGTGGCATTGCTATAGAGATATCACGAAATTTCCGAATCTGGGAAAGAGCATCTTGTTCTAAGTTTGCTCTTATCACGCAAGAAAAGTAAAACTTTTGTTGTCATGTGCGGTTTTCGGTTAGTGATGTTACTCGTATGCAGATTTTTTTTTCTCTTCCTCCGTTTGCATGCTTTCTCTTTTCTCGATAAATATTGCAAACGAATATAAAAATGAATACAGTTATTTATTATTTTACGCTTCTTTATAAGTAAAAAAAGTGTTTAAAGTTGTTAAATTAATAAATTTGCTGTTTTTTTAATGTAAAAAATGTTCATGGACAATGCTAACTCTTTCAGTTATGTACTATATAAATTTCTGTATTATAATGATGCATATTTTTAAATGAATACAAAATTTCTTAATATTTATCAGGTATAAGCAATAATTAATTTTCATGCCCTTGTTATATGTGATATGTTATCATAATTAGCATATTGTATCACATGTTTATGTCATTCCTACCGTAAATACAGTATGAATAGTATTCTGTTAGTTATACGTTAAAGCGATGTCTGCTCTACAGATTTATTATCCATTCTCTCATAAATGTGCAAAATAATTTATATATCAGGAAGTAAAGAAAGTTCGGTAGCCCTCGTGAGATTTATTTACACTCTATGCAATTATTATAAAAGATTACTTAATAATATAATTTATAATTTCTTCTGCTCTTAAGATTTATTAAGTTAGTAAGCATGATTCGGCAAAATCCCGGGTCTTAGTAAAAAGAAAAAGAATATTAAATTAAGTAATAAAATATTTACAGGATAGTGAGTCACTTCCAGGCCAATTATAATTCTCCTTTGAGTCCGTCTGCGTCCATTAGGATTTGTGTCAACTGACTGTGCTTCGGATACATGACGTTAACTCCCTAGAGTAAGAGAAATCCTCTATACTTTTTTCTCTCTCTCTCCCTCTTTTCCTCAACTGATTGAAACAGTAAAGTGTTGACAATACAAAAATGGATGGCAGAATACGAAAGGCAAAAAGAATATAATACGCGTTTCTACGCACGTATCCCCGAAATTCCACTAGGAAGAAAAAAATACTCATACTTTACTTCATCCGGAATCAGAATTCAAGTAAAATCCCTCATCCGTGAAGTTATCTTGTGTGGACCAAACTGATATTGTCGAATCTTTCTCGGTAGATCATAATCGCGTTGGCCCCTCACGTGCAGGGGGCCATGACATCTCACGGTCACGATTGAAAAATTTCGTCCCCCTTTATCAAGTGGAGCTGCTCGTATCAAAACGATGAATGGAGAGGTGGAGCGGCCCTCAATCATGACCATACATCCCCAGGAGGAAGTTCCTTTCAATCAAATAGATTAAGGTAAGATCTCACGTGACTCGACTGAACTTTACTGCATTTTCAAACATCATTCTGTTATATTTGTTTCCTTCTATCGTATAAACTCACACACATACATACATATATAGATAGATATATATATATACTTCCTCTTCTTTTTAGATTTGATTTAACGATTAATAATTTAAACGGCTGTCTACATGACAAACAAAATATAAAATGAATTTCCTCTCCAGCTATTCCTCTTCCTAATCTAAACAAACAATGCATCAAATGCTGTTAGCCATTTGCTGAATATTTTAAACTTTGTAGTTTGTCTTTTGTTTGGCCTAAAGGTAGATTTTCCTTTCGATAATATGGTTAATTTAATATATGTTGTTTAATTTGTTATATTTTTATCTGAAAGAAAACTGCGACGATAAGCTTTTCCCGTTCGTGTAAATGCTGCTGAAACAATTATATCTTTAACGAATTTATTATTTATTTATTTTCGGAGGTATTTAGTAAGAAAATGCCTTTTAATTATTTGTGAATGAAACTATTTAAAATTTTTATTATGTTTTTTTTTTTCCTTCTGTCTGCGATTTATTTCTTTAACTAAGAAATTCTTCGATTTAAATTACTTTTTTTAACTAAACTTTGAAGAAAGTTATAAAGACAATTAACCATCAAAAGACTTTGTAAAGTCGGAAAGAACCGAATTTACATTCTTCTCTACACGTTAACCAGTCAGTTTATGAGTAATAATTCATAAAACTTGAAAAATAGAGAAGTTATTATAATAAAATCGACATTAATATTTCTATTTTTCTACATTTTTTGAGAATTAAATTGCAATTTTTCCATACAAATCATTAAGCTTTTCTTTAATATTATTATTATTTTTAAACGAAATTCTGTAGAAAATTTTAAAAGTTATGTAAAAGTAGATTATGCCTAAAAATTCGTATCGAACAGCATTTAAATTATATACATAACTGTCCTTTTACGAACCATGTCAAGCGCCGGCACTGGACTTTTGCAACTCCAGCTTGTACTTTTCACATAGCAAATATAGTAATTTTTGCATATTTTGCAAAGTAATTTGCATTTTCTGTTTCAAATCGAGAAAAATTCAATAAAATTTCATCCACTGAATAACAATTTTTTATTCTTTTTAATTTTTAATAATTTGCGTTACGCGATAGAATATTAAGAGAGATTCTTATTTTAATATAAGAATAAGAGAGTTGATTAAATAATCCGCAATAAAGCTTCCCATAACAGAGTTTTTAATCCTTTAAGTACATTTACATAAAGACGAATTAGTAGTAAATTTTCATATTTTTACCTGCAGCTATATTCAGTTATAACTCTCAGTTCAATGCACAATTAGAATTTTTACCTGAAGCCAAGTTAATTAGGAATCGTGCTTCACTTCCCAATTAATTTTTTTTTTAATCTTTAATTGTATTAACTTATGGCTTTTATCTGAAATTAAAATAAACTATTCTTGTTTAGTTTTATATACATTTATATATGTATTTTTTATTTTTATTTTTAAATAAAATCTTGAAAATATCGAGATTTAATTTAATTGTCATTTTTTAAGTAAAATTTTAATTATTGTAAATTTTCGATAATTTGATTTTTAAAACAAATTGGTATTAAATTTGATTGCATTTTTAAAAGTGTGATAAACGAAAGCGAAGACGGAAACAAACAAGGTTTGGCAAGGTAGGAAAAAAAAACCTTTATTGAATATCCACCTGTACTCTTATGCCGTAATAAAGTTACTACATCTGATAACAGATGGAGCTGATTTCCTTAATGATGTCACTTTCCGCTATACGGCAGCTATTTGTAACTTTGCTGCTATTTTAATATTGCCAAACCGTGCAGTTTGTCATGTTTAACATTTTTTGTTTAATATGATATATGATTTTTTTTTAGTTGTAAATTTTGTATCGGATCATTTACTCTCCCTCTCTCTCTTGCTCTCTCTCTCTTTCGTTGCTCTCTTTTCTTATTTTATTTTTTTGAATGGTTGGTTAAAATGTTAAACGTCATTTTAAATTCTGGTCTGTTTTTTCCTTATTCCTTCAACAACAGAATTTTCTTTTTAAATGAAATCTCCAGAAAATTTTAAAGTATATAAAGTAGATTATCTACTGAACTCCGTCCAAATTCGTATTGAACAGCATTTAAATTATATAAACTCCTCTTTTTTTACAAGAGTGTTAAGTGCCAGCAACTGGACTTTTGCAGCTCCGTCTCAAAACTACTGACTTATAATTACTGCAAATAAAATTATATATGCTGTCCTTCTACAACAGTGTTAAGTACTGGTTGTAGTATTAGTACTTACTTGTTAGACCAAAACACTGATCTAGGTGCCAACGCTACAGCCAAGAATTAAGCCTAGTGCTGATCTAAGTGTCAGAACTAGGCTTTTTTACTCTGTTGTATAAAGTCTAAGTGCCAGCACTAGATTTTAAACAACAATGCCAGCATTACAGCAATGGACGGAACAGTGGCAATACAACAAACTTTAGACAGTAGTGCCAGTACTAAAATTTAGATAACAGTGCCAGCACAATTCTAAATGTACTAAAGTCTAAGTGCCAACACTAGAATCTAGATAACAATGCCAGCTATATAGCAGTGAACGGAACAGTGCCAATATAGAATTTAGACAGTAGTGCTATTATTATAATTTAGATTACAGCGCCAGCACAAATCAAAATGCACTAAAATCTAAGTAATACTAGACTTTCCAGCTCTGACCATAAAAATACTAATTTATAAATAATGTAATCTATCTATGTAGAAATGGGACGTTCTACTAACATAATTTTTATTGAAACATTCCTAAAAGTTGATTTTTATACCTAAAATATATGCAAATATTTCAACATAAAAAATTGGCAATAATAAGAGATCTAAGTTTACTTATAAGTGTACAAAACATTACACGCAAACTTCTATAAATCCATTTTATCGTTAATAGTTTCAATCAAAACAATTCTTTTTTTATAACATTTAAATTTTATAATTATAATATAGGTTTTCATTTTTAATTGTATAACCACACTATCTCTGTCCTAAATCATTCAATAAAATTTGCATATTTAAGTGCAGCTAAGTTAAATCAATAAATAACGAAAAAGCATAAGTAAATATTTACCTTATTGGCATGATAAATCACGTGATTATGAGCATGATTGATCAGTAGCTAAAAAGCCCATCAGTTTAGTCAACGATCAGTTATCTGATTTACCAAAAAATATATTTATTTAATAGGATAATTAGATTTTAATAAAACATTAAGTTTTTGATGATAAAAATTTTTAAAACGGGAGATTTTATTTTGCACAATCGAATGAATTCAATTTATTTATTTATATTTTCTCTCCGAAATTTATTTTTATGGTAATTGGCCACACGCGAAATGGCTATCAGTAAGAAGATTAAACATTTTCTTCTTCTTTTTTTTTTAGATAAGATGGAAGAAAATCGATAAACGTATTCAAATTTCTACGGCCATTTTGTTTTATTATAAACTTATAAAATTCGAAAAATTTTTCTTAATGAGTTATAACACGTAAAAATAATTTATTAAATGTTAAAAAAGAAAGGAAGAAAGTCGATAATAGGGTTGAACTGGCTATTAAAATTCTTGTAGAAAATTAAAAACTTGAGTCCGAATATCGGAAAGGGTGTGGTTTTTATATTTCTGAATAAACACTAACAGTTTCTGGGAAAGTCCGGTAGAAAAATTTCTATATAAATGTAATTAAACCTTTAGAAAGTGCTTCATCAATCAATGACAACACTTCATCCACCATATGTGCTCTTGGTATCATAAGTTACAATTTTCGAATGGTTTAAAGTTAGTAATTTATGACTAATTCCATAAGTTAACTTTATAACTAATTGTTCCTTTACTCTCGGCTATCGATCGAAATCAACTGGTATTTCATAACAAATCGATTGGTTTTCAGAATGACACAGATTAAGCATAGGTGATCATACTGCGAGGAGAACATGTTGTTATGTTAGAATATCTTAGGTAGGTCATCAATTTATTACAAATTGCTACTTTTCATCATTATGCAGATAATGGCCGCGCTGAATTTTATACTACAATGTTTAATCAGTATTAAACAAACTCCGTGTAATCACGAATCATTGATCATTTACAGGTAATGATATCATTAACCGCTACAAAAGTGTAATTAATAACTGCATTTAATACTTCAAACTAATCTTAATAATCAACATATAAATTCATGAAAATTTTATAAATTTTTTCAATATATTTTGTCTTTTTAAAATATAATCGTTATTTATAATCAGAATAATCGATTGCAGTATATTAAGAAAACTAATTTATTTCTTTTAAAATACATTAATTACATTTAAGAAAAAGAAAATAATCAGTTTCGTGTGATCAATTAGGCATAATCACTAATTCAGTGTGATCAGTTAAGTTAAAATAATCGATTTCGCAGTGATCGATTACAACGCATCGTGATTTAATTAGTAATTGAAATAATGATCAACTTCGAGTTCCACTCAATTTCAGATAATCGATTACAATTTATTATTATATCAGCACTTAAACCTATATGAAATTCATTAACAACAGTGTGATTTAATTATCTTTGCGTGAGCAATTAGTCTAGATTAATCATATTGTAGGAAATCAATTAAAATAAAGATTAGGCGTACGGAGAATAAAGTACAGTATATATGTGGGTTTGTGTGATCAATGGAAAGGCGTGATCGGTTACTAACAGCAACCATAATCGATTAACAATAGAAAATGGACCAGTGATGATTATAATTTAGGGCATGTTTTATTTTCAAGAATCTGGAAAGAAATCTGGAAAAAAATAAAATAAAATTTCGTTGAAGAGCTAGCTTGGAGCAACAAAAAGATTCTAATTATTATCACAATTACATCAGTATAGTTCAGTTCACTCTTAATCAACTGGATCCTTTATTTAACGGAATTGTCCAGATAAATTTTTTTCCACAATTGCTTTCTTCTTTCTTTTAAGAAAAAGTGGATGTATAAAACTCACTTGTATTTTCCTTCAGGCTCTTAGAGTGTTAGATTTGTTACGTAAGGGATCTGACACAGTAAAATCAATGTTTTGTTACGCAGTTACACTGTATCATGATTGAACCTGGGGGTTCAAAGTCAAACAATAGTTTCGGAAGTTTCTTTTTCCGTGTTGATAATAGGTTATATATATACTTTTTTTAATACTGTGTTTTCGCAGGTGACAAAAACTTTAATTCTACGTACTCGACACAGTGTTTTGGGAAGTCATTAAATTTTTATTTCTCAATTTTAAATATATTTTTATGAATAAATCATGCAAAATAGCATATTTAAAAAGTAAATCATTCTTGGTGGTAGAAAATATAGAATTATATGTTAAAGTATCCATTTATTTATAAACTATTTTGCATAATATCTTATTAAACTTTACCTCTCAATAAAACGGTTATTTCAGATATAACAATGTTCTACACCTATACTATTCTATTGTGTTCACTCTAGTTTATTTTGAAACTTATAAATTAATCTTGTAACTATTTAATTCTCTTACAAGTCCGTTTTATCCATTAAAGTTAAGTACGGTCTCGCCATGCCATTAATAAACGTCATTGTATATGCATAACATTAACTTTCAATAACTTGCGAACTAGGCACTGTTAACTAGCCATAACTTCGCATAGTTACTCTAATTGATCTTATCAACTATAATATATTCGTCTAACCAGTAGTAATTGGTGAATTATAACACTTGATTCGGCTTGTATTGATAATATATATATAAAGGCGACAGCATTGTCATATTTGCTAACAGTAAGTTAAAAATCTATATTATAGAGTGAAAACTTTTATATTATATTATTACTCTAGAAAAATATTGTTTCACGCTTTAAGTTGAAAAAATATAGCGACATAAATTAAACTTAAAAATAATGTAATAATATTTCTAAATTTATGTCGCATGTCTGGTCTTTTTTGCTTTTACGCCATGTTAAATAATAAATGCTAGAGAAACTATTGTTATATATCTTATTTTCAATTGTTAGTAATGCAGTTTTATTATTTAAATATCTTACTCATAAATACCGTTGTTTGCGTAACAATTTAAATATTTAATTGTTACGTCATACATGATAAGTACAATTTTTGAATATTAATGAATATACTTTTTTTATAACAGAAATAACCGCATAAAATGTATTATAATAAGAAGCTTAACGTTCGTGACTTCGTGGAAATAAAATAATACATTCTTATTTTATTATTTTCATTTGATAAATCCAACACTTTACTGTTTACAGTATGATACGACCAATTGAAGAAAATAATATTTTTTTTTTTTTTTTTATGAAATTTTTAAAGCACTTTTCTATTTTGTGAAATGTTACGTTCTAAAAATCTGGAAGTAATAGCAAAAACTTTTATATCAAACAAGCATGGGCAAAGGCGTAGACAAGTTGGATACGTGCCATTAAATCCTTTATACGAGCTTGTAAATCATGTAGTAGACACTTCAGTCGATGGAATAGTTCCTTTTACCTAGAAAGTTTCAAAAAAAAGAGATGAAAATATAAAAATACAAGATATTTCCAACAATATTACTAATGTAAGCAATATTGTATACCTTCGTCATATACCGCGACTTTACAACGTCATTTAATCGAAATTTGTGTTTTAAAAGAATATATATTTTTTTATTTTTATTCAGTAAAATTGGTTAAACATACACGAAAATTATTATTTTCATAAGAATCACTGCATATAAATTATTGATTGTCTCTTGAAAACAATTACGAGAACGTTACTGCATACTCTTTAATCTGTTCGTTATATTCTTTTATACTTATTTTTAAAACCGTGTATTAGTTTATTAGAAAGAATTTAAATTTAAAAGAGCCATTATGACCTTCCTCATGCATTATGCACCCTAGAAAATTTATGCAAAATTAATCAGAATTTGTAAACCTTAATCACGTTACTCGGGGAAAACTTTTCTGATTCTATCATTAATTTTCAAGGATAGGTGAACATCTATGTGCGTTGTTACATTTAAACGAGGCGTAAAGATGTGATGACGAGTTATATATACAAAAATATTTTAAGTATAGGGTCATTTAAAGTTAAACTATGTAAAGTATTTAAAGTATGAATGTCGAAGTGTTAATTTAATTTTTAATGCATTCAAATGGCCATTCGAGGTGTAAATGCGTTTATATAGTAATTTATTGTTATGATACGTAGCAAGTATATTTATTTATTGTAAGTCATAAAAGAGAGTAAATTTAATAGACAGATATAAAAAAAGATAAAAAGTTATAAAAGAAATAAACGTATTTTAGAAAATTACAATTTCTTTTTCCGTTGTAGAAATATACGAAAAAGAAAAAAAAATTATATTCAACAATATAAATTTTAGAAACACACACAAAAAAAAGTAATACGTCACAATAGAAATATACAAAATAATCTAAAACAGTTGGAATATACAATGCTTGCAACATCTGTCTGAAAAACGTAGAATTGAATGCATAAATAATAAAACAAACAACAGATAAATCTTGGGATAATCCAGATGCTCATAAAAAATTAGACGTAATTACCATCTTGAATTTTTATGATATTATTAAATAAAAAGATGATCCAAGTGATGATAAACACATGAAGGCATGCTCAGAATGAGAGATAAGAGCTGCAAAGGTTCATACCGTGATGAGGTATGAGTCAGAGTAGCAGTTGTGACAACCAATAACTCCTACATAGATAAACCTTGCTTAAATCGATCGGGGAAACGCCATCTGGTGTGTGGACCGGGAACTTGTGGTTAGCATGAATGTTATAATGAGTTATACCGTGTACAACGTTATTGCAGATAAATGATTTATTCTGAATATCTATCAACGAAACAATGCTTAACGGTTTTAAATATAATCTTACTGTATATTCCCATCCATTATCCTGTTTACATTCGAATGAACTGTCAAAGCTTGAAATAAAAAATAATAATAATAATAAAAGAAAAAATAACTGCAGAATCGAAACTGAAGAATCCACTCTTAAGATGAATAAATCCTGTTTTAAATTGAGGGAAAAGGGGAAAAAATTTAATTTTGTTTATTCAGAATTATAATAAAAGAAAAAATAACTGCAGAATCGAAACTGAAGAATCCACTCTTAAGATGAATAACTCCTGTTCTAAATTGAGGGAAAAGAGGAAAAAAATTAATTTTGTTTATTCAGAATTGTGTAAAAATTTATCAGGGCTTAAGCATGCCGTCTTAAGCGGTTTGGAACGAAAATTTAACGATTTTAAACTTAAATTTCGTTCTATTACTGTAGTAGAACATCTTTAAAACAGATAAACTTGTAGAAGAGCATGACGTGTTAGTGATCTGTAAAGAACTTAACTCACTTAGCTTCAGCATAAAGGAGAAATTGATATTTACGATACGGCTTTACAGAATAAAATTAAGTTCACTAACCTGAAAAATTTTTATAATTTTTATTAGCAACACTAATCAAATTTATGATGGGATTCTGACTAATTATCCATTACACACTCTTTAGTTTCATTTAAGATAGTGCTATAAAATTTACCATTAAAACGTTTAAAACTATTAAAGAAGATAGAGTTGGAAATATCAATTTTTGCATATTGCAGTGTTATGGACAGCAGAAATCAAATGAAGTGTGCTTAAAGGAAGAAAAAAATTGTCCACATTCCTTAAGCTTATAATACTCAATAAGAGGAAGACTCTGGATTAAATAGTAAGGTTCTCATCCATAATAGAAGTATAGCATCTGTTGGAACCTGGATGATATCTTAAGTTGACCAAATAATCGAGATACTAAATAATTTTTCATGAGCGGAATCGAATTGCAGAATATCGCATAATTGCCGAATTTTCTTAACTTTACCAGTAATTCCACATGCAAAAGTTTATTTAAGCTCCCGATAATACGGAATAGAAATATTTAAATAATTCCTTGATATTTTTAGATTGCATGAAAGTTTAGTTAAGCTTTTGATATTTCAGAATAGAAAGTTCTGTTAAGCTTCAGATATTTATAAAAGAGAAGTAATGTAGGAAACAGTTTGTTAAGCTCTTTTAACATATTAGAGTAAAGAGTATTATTAAATCAACTGTACTGTATGAATATAGAAAATTTGTAGCATTGCAAACTGTCAACGATTCAGAAGGCGATTGCACTTGATGGAGATAGGACATACAAGCTAATTACCCACGACTTATCTGGATTCCAAGTAAATCTACTTAGAGAAATGCTACTACTGACCAGTCGAGAAGTGGTTACCATAGAAACGGAAGTGACCATTGATCATTTGGAAAACTAACTGGAAACAGATATGCTCTTTTATAAGATAAACAAAATGTTACCTTCACTTATTTGGATATCATGGAGGAAAAACCTAATAACCAGTGGAATTTAATGGCCACTTCCAATTTTATTATCGAAGTAAATCAGCATTGTTTGTTTTGAAGCAGAAAGCTAAAAAAATAAAAAGAAAAAAAGAGAGAAGAAGATAAAGTGACATAGAGAAAAGAAAGTGTATTATTTTTTTTTTATTAGAAAAGTGAACCATTTCTTTCATTACCCCGTACTGATTTTTTATAATGACAAAAATCTCTTTATGAAGTTCTGACAGTTTTTTTTTCTTTTTTATTTTCCAGTTCTACAAAGAGTTATCAAAACAATCGATTACTCCATTTTATTATTAGATTTCATAATCAATTTCTCTCTAATTAAATTGATTCCATTGTTGGCCATTCGATAAAAATTCGTTTATTTCGTGAAATTGATTTGCATTAAAAGTATAAGCTATGACGTCAAGTAATCGATTACATTTCATCTAATTTATTTCGTTATTAATTAAATTTTACAATCGATTTAACATAATAAGAAAAAAAAATCGATTAGCATTTTAGTTTCTCGCAGTAATTTTATTCTTCGAAGAAATAAATAACTGATATTTTTTAAAATAATAATTAACACTTTAAAATTTAATATTATAAATATCTTCACTTATTTTTACTAATTTTTTTCTTTTATTAATCTTTTATAAATACGTAAGAAATCTTTAATTTTTCGATTATAAAATCGATCTTTTTTAAACAAATAAATCCATTAATCGAGATAATTTACATTGAACGAAATATTTAATTTTTCGATTATGAAATCGATTTCTTATATATATAATAAATAAATCAATTAATCGGGGTAATTGATAAGTAATAAATTCCTTTCTAGAAAGTAAGTTGGGAGTTGGTAACGATTCAATAAAATAGATTATTAGAAACTAATGAAAGTTTTATAACCTGTTATTTCTGGCACACAATTCCTAAATTCTCTGAAACCATATTGAAAAATCTCTTTCTGTTTGAAGAGTTATTTTGGAAGAACAAATAAAACAAAAATTATTTCTTCCTCGAGTTCTAATTTTTTTTTCTTTTTTACTTTTTTTAACTATACTTTTTTAAATCTTAATCAAAAGTCGATAAAAATCTTGTGAAAATATCATATGAACCATCTATATGTTAGATATCTTAACAAGTGTCCAAATATATATATATATATTGAGGAAAACAGGCATGCAATGTCCCAAAATATATAGTACTTAATCGATTCTGAATTCGATAATTCTAGATATTCAAAGTATCGTAAAGGATTTTCCTATTTTAAATTTACTCTTAATCGATATAAATGTAATTTAAATTATAACTAATGATTGATCATTTGTGTACGGTTTATGTAACTAGATGATGCCTATTGTTTCAGATTGCTTTCGATTAAATTAGATAATAAGTAAACTTTAATTACAACTCGGTAAGATAATTGACAAAGAAACATTATAATAAAAACGGATAATCGATTATTCCCAACTCGTGATTAATGGGAAATCGATAAAATTATCTAAAAATCGATCCGACTGATCAAGGGGAAAGAAAAAAAAAATATCATTATTGTCAATAAGGCATTCAATAAATAAGTATAACGATCGATCATACAAATGGACACGAAACGGAATCTAATAAACCACAAATCTTAATAAGTAAATACTGACGGGATAATCGATATTTTGCCATAATTGATCGTGTTAATGGACAAAGTTTGACTGTTACTTGGTTTAAGTTATATTCACTTGATATTATTAAAAAATAGAAAAACAACATCGATATATAGAAGAAATTTTATTATTTTTTATAAATCGATGACACAATCGGTAGAAAAGGCTGAAGATCGACAGATAATCGATAAACTTGACAAAAAAAGATCAATCGCACCGTTAGCACAACCAACGAAAAGATCAGATACTTTTGCAATCGATTAAAACAACTACCGATCAATTGCAGAATCGACACGAATTACGACTTATACTTATGCAGAGATCCGAATTTAATAAAAATTCGATGTTACAAATATTAATATAATTAACAATCAACATATTTTAATAAATAGCCATTTAATGTATCAAAAAATTCAACGGTTTTACTCGAATAATCGATTTGTGCCATCCAGATAATCTCTAAAATTAATCAATTTTAAAGCATTATCATATAACGTCTATAATAGATTCGATGAAAAATCGATTATAAAAATGAAAATCACAAAATCGATTAATGAAACTCGTTTGTATTTACAAAATAAAATTCTCATCGAACGGATAATCGATAAATTAATTACCATAGTAACGATCATTTTTAATAATATTAAAATTTCCATGTTATAACTCTCGAGAGAGAATTTTTAACTATATATAGATCGATGAACGATCGACTTATTTTTATAGAATATTTTTGAAACGAATGAGAAAATAAAAGTGCTTTATTTATTTATTTTCCTATCGGACAATATCGTTTATCTTTAGGATGGATTTTCCAGATGTTATCTTCAAAGATCTGTTACGGAAATGGAAGTACACAGAGAAAAGCAGATTGCAATCAGAGTGAAGTCACTTTGTTTCGACACACGAAACAGCTGCGTTTGATAACATACATCAAAATTTTAATTTTGTCTTATTAAAACTTCATTCAAGTTTTTACCCCCCTTTCTTCCTTCTTTCTTAAATTAACTTATGTATGTCTGTTACAAAAGTAAATTACTGACTAACTTTAAGCGCTCGTACAAAATTAGTTTATGCTTCCGAATCTTGAAAAATAAAATTGCAGTGTTTACGCTATGATTTTGGACCATTTTGTGCAATTAAAGGAATCTTTGAGATTAATTGGTAGAGTGCTTCCAAACAAATATTACGTAAATCTTATTTTGTTAACATACCATATTTTCGAAACATCAACAATTGCTTCTCTATACAGAAACTCTTTCTCTTCCAAAGGAGAATCCAAGATGAAAATCTGCTGAATAAAATAACAAACAATATGTCAAATTATTTCACTGTAAGAGATTTAAAAATATTTATTTTGATTAGAATATTCGATTATAAAAATTTTTATGCCATTGCGATTGAATATCTTGTAGTAATAAACAACAAATGTATCGCGCTTTTTTTAATCATTCTGCAAAATTTTAGAAATCTTCTGCAACAATTGCTATTTTTATCGATTTTTTTTTATATTTGGCGATTAAACATCAAAAAATTATTAAATTTTATTTATATAAATTCTTTGTTTGTATTCTTTCATGGTATTTAGGTATCGTTATATATATAATTTGTTAAACAAACAAAAGGGAAAATGAGTTATTTATAACGTATATGATAGCAAAAATTTATCAGTGAAAGAACAATAGAAAGAAATATTAAATAAATATAATAAAATTGTATAACTTTCGTAAAAAAAATTTACAATTTAAAAATAAGCGCTATCTGTAACACGCTGGACATTTATTGTGCGCTTAACGTCCAGAATTTGCAGACGTATAGTTCCTCAGTGCGATAATTTTGCAGGATATGGCAAGAATAACGCATCTTTTATTTCCTCTCTCACTATCAAAAGCATCAAGCCGTGTGTCAGAGAGGGGAACAATGGTCACGCAAAGTCACCATTAGCGGCATCGTGATTTGTCGTACGAACTGCTAGTCGAAGTTGCTTCATCTGGTTCAATCTGTTGATTAGACAGAGTTGTTCTCGGTCAACCGTGAGAGAATCACTTCTGGACTGTACCAGCAGGAGAATGCTCCGTGACCTGCCACTCTGACGATTGGCAGTTTCGCTGCAAATCCTACTGTTTATTCCATCTTCAGGAAAATTTCCAAACTGGCAAAAATAGAGCAATAATTTTTAACATCTTTCATTTTAGCCACGATTAAAATTCGTCCATTTTTATATATTTTATCGTGTATAAACGTGATATTTTTATGATCAGTGAAGAGATATTGTTCGGAAACACAGTAAGTTAATAACTGTTTGGTGGATTATTTATTGTTTATACGGAGTAAAAATTGCATAATAGTAGATAATTGTCATTATGAAAGAGTAAATAACGTATTTAAACTGCATATATAACAACAAACGAAGAGTATAATAACTAAAGCGATTGCATATAATACTGTGAGAATGAACAATAGAAAGCGAAATAATTCATCAGAGAGCATCCAATAACGCAGAACAATTAAAATAGTTCAATGAAGAGTACAATAAGAGAGAACAATCAAAATAACTCAACAAGTAGTATGGGAGAGTTATTAATGAATGGTAATAATAAGGAAGCTCAAAACTTTACATTTCGAGTAATAAAATCACTTGTAAATTGTTCACTGGAGTAGAAACATATTTCAATCATGTTACAAGATGGGTTTCGCTATCACCATTATCATCTGATACTGAGTTATCTCTACAGTAGCTGAAGTAATTTTATTTTTAATATTGAATGTAAATTCGCTACTAAGAGATTTAGTCAATCTCATAAGAATTCCTAAAATCCAACTATCTATTTATTAATTAACTCCATCAGCATGTTAATTGTGTTTAAGATGGGATGCACTTCATAAAACCACTTATAGAATGTTGATGTTTTCCTCGTTATTTCTGTATAAAAACAAATAAATATGATTAAAATAACAAATAAAATTGCAAAAATATTTGTTATTTAACCTGATATATTACATAAAATAAGAATTCTCGAAGAATAAAATGGAGTTTTTCGAATAAATATTGCATGAAACGTTTCATTTTTTCTTTTTTTTAACCGTATTTTTGAATAAAACATTTTATAATTATATTCTTGTATTTGTTCAGTTTCAGTTT
The DNA here is from genome assembly GCA_000484575.1 of Olivierus martensii. Taxonomy (NCBI): domain Eukaryota; kingdom Metazoa; phylum Arthropoda; class Arachnida; order Scorpiones; family Buthidae; genus Olivierus; species Olivierus martensii. Next base: position 20,302 of record AYEL01005599.1, on the reverse strand, counting down.
ATATATTTTATTTTCCTAGCTATAAATAATCAATAATTCTATATTGTTTTAACAAATATTACTGAATTAATAAAAAAGTTATCAAGAATAATTTCATATATTTGTTTTGAGAATAAACATTTTTTGTTTTTGCTATTTTTATATAAATATAAAACTACTCTTATAATGCTATGAGAATAGAATAATAAAATACTATTTTATTCATAATGTGTTTTATAAAGAATAAAAGCATTTTCTTTGTCATATTTACTTTTTTTTTCGGACAGAATATCTGTTTGTTCTCCTTTCTCATTCTTTATTATTGGTCAGTGACTTATAGATAAAATAGTCAGAGATGACATTTTTTATCGAAACAGAAAAGACGAGAAAAATATAACAAGAAATGATTTGTTTTCCTTTACCTGATTTCTTTTCATATATTCTCAATTGTACTTTTATTGTTTCGTATCTTAAAATAGTCGCCAATGACAAATTTTTTCCTTCTACGTAATAATGATAATTGCATGTATCATTATTACGTAGTACAAAAAAAATGTCATTTTCGTTTTGCACCTATCAGCAAGACTAAATTTGTAAATTTACGGGTTGTCTACGTAATAAGTACGTAATGCGTACGTCCTACGTAATAATGATAAATGTAATTTACACGTAATAATGATAAATGCAATTATCATATTACGTAGTAGAAAAAAATGTCATTTTCTCTTTGTTCCTTTCAGCAAGACAATAATAAATTTATAAATTTACCGTAGTCTACGTAACACGTAGGTCCTACTTAATAATAATATAAAATGCAACTATCATTATTACGTAATACAAAAAAATGTCATATTCTCTTTGTTATTATCAGCAAGATAATAGTAAATTTGTAAATTTACCGTTGTTTACGTAATAACTACGTACTGTGTACGGCCTACGTAATAATGATAAATTTAAATTATGCGTAATAATGATAAATGCAATTATCATTATTACGTAGTACAAAAAAATGTCATTTTCTCTTTGTAGCTATTGGCAAGGCAATGGTAAATTTGTAAATTTACCGTTATCTTGCTAAAAGTGTAAATTTCTTCTTTTTTAATATTATTACGTTTTTAATAAGCAAAACTTAAAAAATATTGTTAAAATAAAATAAAATATGCTTCAGTATAGCTACGCAAAGAATCTGTTCCAGAGAATGTGCATCAAAACTTTTAAATAATTGAAAGATTAGCTGCATCTATCAATAATTAAATTTATTAAAGTCGCACTTTCAACAGTAGGAAGCAAAGAAAAAATATATATATATCAAAATGTGATTAATAAATAAATCTATATTTTAAACCATTTTAAGATTTTTGTACTCGTTATAATATAACTTAAATAATTATCTTTGCTTTAATATCGACTGCATATTTTTCTTCTTCTTCTAGCAACAAACTACCAATCGAATTTACTGATTTCTAATACTTTTATTTATTTATGTGTTTCGCATTAAAAGAAAAAAAGAAAAAAAAAGAAGTTAATTAATCTGTCTGTGGTAATTAAATTTCCATTTAAGTACCTTTAATTGAGGATAATCGATAATGTTTTATGTAGGATTACTATATTTATAAAGTTAAAACTTTACAGGAATTTCGTTCAGTATTTAATTACTCGAAAAAGTATTTTTTTCTTTTTTTTTTTTTTTTTTCATTGGAAGCTCGCTATCTCGGCTTGCGTGCAAAATGCGCAACTATCCATCTGCTACCGTCTGCCATCTGAAATCAAGCAGATTTGCAAAGACAAGGCAGATGTAATGGAAGGAATGACGTCATTGGAGCAGTTAATTAGAAAGGATCTATCCGTTTAAAGCAGATGTTTGATCTCTCAGAGAAATCCCCGCTAGTTTGCTCTGATTAGTACAAATCTCGAAAGCATGAAAGACATTAAAATAAATTCTCGGCTAAAAATAAAATTTTTGCCGTAGATCGGAACGTGTTTCCGTATTTTCTTATTTTATTTTTTTTTTTTCCGTCTTGTTTTCATTTCTTTTTCTATTTTACTAGTAATTTTACAGGTAGATCAATACACAGCTAAATTTTATAAACAGTTTTAAAAATCTTTTATTAATGTAGTTGCATCAGTAGGAGAGAACGTAACTTGCTTGCTTGCTTATTACATAAAATTATCTTCCGAAAATCAAAAACTATCTCATTTGTGGTTATCGATATTCTCTTCTATTATTATTATTATTAAACAGTTTCCTGGTGAAAAGTAAGCATTCAAAACAGATTTTATCATCAAATATTTTAAGTTTATAAAAATCAAATGTACATATAAGAGTAGGAGAATGGAAAAAAATCGCTCTGAACACTCGTAACATCTATTCGTTCCTATTAATTAATAATCATCGGGAAAACACATTTTAATTACTCAATATTTTATGAATTTTTATCAAAATTTTGCATATTATATTCTTTAATATTAAACGTAAAAATAAGAGATAATTTTTACTTTAGCGTTAATTGGGGAATTAAAGAATATTTTTTTGATTTCTTTTTTTACTTTTTATATTATATATATAGATAAAATGTCATTTCTCTCTATTTATTTGTCGAATTTTTGTTTTTATTACACTTATTTCTTAATTTATTATTTAGTTCTTTTACTATTTCCAACAAGGAATATAATAAGCAAATATTCAGAATAACTCGTATTTACCGAATACAACAAAGAATTTATATGCAGGAAATGATCAATTTAACATCAATAAATCAGACTTTCAACTTTTGTATAACACATATTCCTTTCATAATTTACAATTTTGCATTTCTCAAATTCAGATACAGAAAAATATTTTATCTACTTGATCTGTTTCTTTCATTCCTGCTTCAATGGCATCTGTTGAAGATGCTTGGTTTGCAAATTCATATGATAGAAACAGCTTCATAAAAATATGAATATATTCTATATTTATAAATTTTTTGATGTTTTCATATAAGAACTACTTATTTTGATGGATTCTTTTATTGTTTTTCGCATAAAATATAATTCGCGTTTCTTAGCACATAATTTTGATCATTTCTTACATTTTTTTGTAATTATTCCTATTGAAATATTATAAATATTGTCATTGATTTGTTATTGGTTTGGTAACACGCATAAAAATAACCGGAAGAACTCGAGAAGTCTCAAAGAAAAATATATAGCACAAAATCGTAATAAATTTTTGACCTCATACTTTCTTCAATTGAAGAAGACGAAGAAAAAAGTTTTTTTTCTTCCTACTTTTCTTTCGCAATATTGGTTTTTCTTTATTTCGTATCGAACAAGGAAAAAAATTAATAATAAAACTCCTTCTTTGGAAAAAAAATTCCCATAATGTTTGCAAAACAAACACGACCAATGTCACTTGCATAAATACTGAATTAAGATAAGATATTTATGAAAATAAAATTCCGAGAACAAATATTTATCTACAGTTTATTTTTAATTAGGGAGTAATAATTAATAAGTTGTTTGTTGCACAGTTATCGACTAGATTTATTAATATTATATTAACTTGTTACAGTTATTAGCTTGATAACTTTAAGAGTTGTACCTCAATATAAAGTAGCATGTAAGTAAATATAAGAAAGAAAATTCATAAATATTTTTATAAACTCTCTTTAAAAATTAAATGAGCATGATAATCTGATGGCATGAAAAATTGAATATATTAAAAGAGATCAGAAAGAAAAGTTTCATAAAATTTCGTTAATGGTATCGGTATGAAAATGATATCTTAAATTATAAATTTTGTTCGACACTCGAAGTTTTCTTCATTTATAGTCTTCTTTTCCAGACATGTTTAAAAGTATTTTGACATTTTTGTGTTTGTTAATAATTGGTTTGACGTTTTAATGTCAAAAATTATTCGAAGCTTTATGAAAAATTATTATTATTTGTGTTCGAGAAAATAATATTCTATATACAAGCAACTTATATGTAAAAAATTGTTTTCTATGTTTTTCTTTCTCCATATAACAAAACTGTTATATGTAAAACATTATTTTCTTTATGAAAAATTATTATTATTTGTGTTCGAGAAAATAATATTCTATATACAAGCAACTTAGGCCCTATATGTAAAAAATTGTTTCCTATGTTTTTCTTTCTCCATATAACAAAACTGTTGTATGTAAAACATTATTTTTTCAATAATAAGTAATATTTTTCTGAACAATGCTCTAAACATATTAAGTCTTGTATTAATAGAATATTTTGTAGTAAAAACGTCACTTATATGGATAAAACAATGTCTTATATACAAGAAACAGATATGCAGAAAACTGTTTTCTAAACATAAGTAACACTTTGCTGTGCAATATTCTATATATAATAAGTCTGTTATCTGTTGAGAAAATAATGTTCTATACATAACAAGTGTGTTTTCTCAACATAAGCAGCATTTCTCTAAACAATGTTCTAGATCAGCGGTTCTCAACCTATGATACGCGTATCACTGGTGATATGCGATGGAACTTACAGATGGTATGAGAAGATAAACTTTTTGAAAAATTATATTTAAATAATTTTTCAAATAATATAAAACTGATATAATAAAAAAGAAATTAAAACTATATCTCCATTATATCGATTACTGCCTTTGTCAGCTCTATGTCATAGACAAAAATGTCCAGGATTATTGTACTCTAGATCATACGCCATTTTTTAGCGCCATACTGCGCAATGGTTTTTACGCTGTCTTTATAGATTAGTTTAAAGTTTGCAGATTAGTACGAGTTACTAGTTATAGATTAGTACGAGTGCTCAGTCATGGCATGCGATGTTAATTTACAATTCAAGAACACAGTTTTTGTTCTTCATACAACCAGATAAAGCGTTACAATCGCAATTTTTCAACATTTGCAAGCGCAATATAGGTCTTACTTCAGATGTGTCAAATTATTAGTTTGCAAATTATTATGGTAATTATGTTTCGGTTACCAAAAAAAACTAAAATAAATATTTTTATTCACTTAACTATTTTTTATTTTGATGCCGAAATTTTTTATAAATGATGGTGGTACGGAGAAATTTTGATATTCCTTGAGTGGTACGCAGAACACAAAAAGTTGAGAACCGCTGTTATAGTCATAACAAGTCTAGAATATTGTGTAGTAAAAACGTCACATATATGTATAAAACAATTCTCTATATACAAGAGATATGTGTGCAGAAAACTGTTTTCTAGACGTAAGTAACACTTTCGCTGTACAATATTCTACACATAACAAGTCTGTTGAATGTAAAATATTTTCTCAACATAAGTAATATTTTTCTAAAAATGTTCTAAACATAGCAAGTCTTGTATCCAGAATGTGTGTAGTAAAAACGTCATTTTTATAGATAAAACAATACATACAAGATACAGGCATGCAGTAAACTATTTTCTAGACGTAAGTAACATTTTCACTGTGCAATATTCTATACATAACAAGTCTATTATATAAAACATTGTTTTCTTAACATAAATAACATTTCTTTAAACATTGTTTTAAGCATAACAAGTCCTGTATCTAGAATATTGTGTAGCAAAAACGTCATTTATATGGATAAAACAATACATACAAGTGGCAAGTATGCAGTAAACTGTTTTCTAGATATAAGTAACACTTTCGCTATACAATATTTTACACATAATAAGCTATGTATGTACAATATTGTATGATGAGGATGCCACTTGTATAAATAAAACAATATATAGAATATTATTTGTTATAAAATTTAATATCATATAATTTTCATTGTTGTATGCTAGTATTATTTATGAAATTCGCACATATTATGAAAACACATACTTGATACATGTAGTCCAAAATTTAGGTAATATGGATTTACGTTCTTCATAACGAATTTCGAGGGGGAAAATCAAAATATTGATTAAAAATACATTTTTTTTTATTAATATAATCAATGTGTACGAAAAAACCTATTAATAAATAATTTATTACGCGAAATATATATCTATCATAATTTTATCCTAAACCTCTGCCGTATAATTCGTAACTTCCGCATCCGACACTAGCTACAGATTTAATCCATAAATGACTTTCCAGATCTATTTACAAAGAGTGGATTTTAATTATTAATGCTTCAATAAATTTTAACGAGATTTGTAAAATAAATAAACTACGTTGCAAACTAAAGTTTTCTATTTACTCGCAGAAAATCGAATAAAAATTAGCTACAGGTATCTTCGTCTTCATTTTTTTTTTTATGAAATCACTTGGAGACTTGATTAATTTACTATCCCTTCAATCGAAAATAAGTTTTTAGATTTTAATTCTTGATTTTTACGAACATTTTTATCAAGATAACGTTTGATTTCCAGTCTACCGGATGCAAAACTGCTATCATTTTTTGATGGTGTAAACAGTTAATTGACTTGTTTATTTGGTGCATGATGGCCAGAAATTTCCTTCCAGATTAGCGAAGAGAAGTGGTATTAATGGTAGAAGTGATAGCAGATTTAAACGCTGGATATATATAGTCTTGTGCAATTGCTTAGTACTCTCATATCTTCTCCATCATGAGGCCCTAGACATTACTCAACACCTGGTAGGCGCTTAGCAATATCGTTTTGCACGAAACTGTTCTCGCCATGATGGATACAGATAATTTCTTTAGTTCCATAAATTATTAAAGTGGGTCTTTAAAAGTTTAAAGCATTAAGTCGAGCAAAGCCTTTTAATCTAGCATGGGATAAAGTTTCGCACAAACTTAAATGCTATGTTCCGTAACCTACTAATTTTATATCTTTGGCGAAAATTTCCTAGATAAGATTGGAGAGTTTAAACACCTGCAAATTTACATAAATAAAATTTAATTTATTTACTAATTGGTAACGTAATTTTTCGTATACAACCCAACGATTTACACGCTAGTTTTAATATCCGAATTTTTTATTTTTTTTTTAATTTTAAATCCAGATTAGTTGTTGGAAATCCTTATATTATCAATAATCGGAAATATATTTATATGTATTTTTTTCTTCCTTTATCAAATTTGCAAGGTTGTGAAAAAGATGCGGGTAAGAACTGGTAAGATATGATAAGCAGGAGAAAGCGATAACTTGGAAAATCCTCTTTGCACAAGTAGCAAAAACAATTCTTTTCTAGGAGGATTTTCCTTCCTCTTTTTTTTTTTTGAATGGTAACAAAGTAGAATATAAAAATGGCAAATAATGATCAACTTAGTCTAACAGCTTTGTTATAAGAAAGGTGTATTAAAGAAGTCTAACGAATCATCCCGAAATGTGTAGAAATATTCGAATTTTTCAAACCGAAAATTGCGCTAGAATAAACATCTTCAAAGCGCACTCGTACTCGATATTAAAATCAAAGAGACAAAAAAAAATTTCTAGGAGGATTTTCCTTCCTCTTTTTTTTTTTTTTGAATGGTAACAAAGTAGAATATAAAAATAGCAAATAATGATCAACTTAGTCTAACAGCTTTGTTATAAAGTCTTTACGGAAGGTGTATTAAAGAAGTCTAACGAATCATCCCGAAATGTGTAGAAATATTCGAATTTTTCAAACCGAAAATTGCGCTAGAATAAACATCTTCAAAGCGCACTCGTACTCGATATTAAAATCAGAGACAAAAAAAATAATAATAAAAGAAATCGATGCGACAAAATTTTAATTCGGTAAAATTACAAATTTCGCATTTTCTCCACCAGGTGGTGTCGCGCATTAGAAGTTCTAACGAATTCTTCGAAGCGAAACAATTTGCTGCATCATGAAGTTACCATGGCAACTTCATGCAGCGGTGGAGTGAAGTAAACTTCACCAACGTCGGTTATAAAGACAATGCTGAATAGGAATAAACGTATTAATTTATCTAACTTACCGAATAAATGCTTCTTTAAAACAAATCTTTTAATGGTTGCTTCTCCTTCTTTTCTTTCCCCCTCCCTTCTTTTCCCCACGACTAAAATTTAATCAAATTAATTAGAATTGAATTTAACTGAAAAGAAATAAAATTTTCAAACAAATTTTAATTTAATCAAAAGTATTCATTTTAACTCGGGATTAACATATTTTCCTGGGGAATGCTTTAATGAAGTCAGAAAATTGAATTTTGTTTGTGGTTTCTACTGTTTATTGTCATCAATACGTTACTGTTTGGCATATACAGTATATATATAAGTTCAATGTTCGAAAATTTCAAAACTACGTGAACTATAAAACTCTTGCGTGATGGTCACAACGGTAGCATGATATTATCACGCTACTTAAGTTTGTAATCAAGAAAGTTACGATTATTTTTTTTGAAATTTTTTTTTTCATATTTTTCGAATGTTTAATGTTGTCATTTTACGTTCGCCATCTTAAATAAAACTTAAAAGTTGCGCATAAATTATTACTACTTTTATAAAGATACTTTAACGGAAATTTTCGGGATAGTTTATCAATTAAGAGTGGCGACCTATTCACCTTATGCTACTTATCGAAAGGTAGATGATCCGTTCCTCCCTTAGGGGAGGAAAGTATATCACATAACATCCCACGTGACCAGGAGTGCCATCTTATCACGTGCCGTCACTCGTGTGATCAATCATTCATAGTAGGATCATCTCCAGAGTAACTTGTACCAGTTGGAATGTAGCAGTTGTCAAAATCTGTTTTCGCCCACAGACTGCGATCTTTATAGATGTTATAGGTGTGATAATATTAAATATTTAAAATGATTGCTCTGTGTTTCCTGATAAAATGTGATTTTTCTACAGTTTCAATGGTTCTCGCCGAAAATTTGTTCTACTGTTACGAAAAGAGATTCTAACTTTGTATAACACGGACTGCACATTTATAACAGACCACTCGATGCAATTTAGTTTGCGAATAGTAAATATATAGCAGTACGAGTTGAGTTTTTCAATGCTGCAAAAGTACAGTTTCCTTTTTTTTTTATATCCTTTTCCTGTTTCGATATATAGCAGTACGAGTTGAGTTTTTCAATGCTGCAAAAGTACAGTTTCCTTTTTTTTTTTATATATATCCTTTTCCTGTTTCGGAAAGACAAAATCGCGCTTGTTGTGCAACGGAGAAATAAACAGTTTGTTGTTGCTGGAAATTATCATATTATAGATGAAGTAGCAAAGTCACACGATTTACAAAAATTTAATAAAAATTTAATTAATTTTTAATTAAAAATCTAACTAAAGAGATTCTCGAATAAATCTGTTTTATTAGATTTTTATTTATTTCCTGTTGCTAGTGGAAAATTCTGCTGTTTTCCTGTGTGTGGGAGTAAAAAATAACATAATGTTATTGATAAATTTCCTTTTTAGATTGAATTTAATTGGATTTACAATATATAGGCTACCCTGTATATATAAATCGTAAATAGCTCTTATTACTGATTCATTATTTTTCATGAATTTTGTAAGCACTCATTGCCGGTTATTAAATGAATTCTTCATTATTTTAATTTTCCTTCTCTTATTTTTCCTTTGAAGCATGAAAATTGTTCTTTGTGATTAGTGCTGTAATTCCGCTTGTTGTATTCTTTAGCGACACTATAGTCCTTTCAATTAAAGAACAACTTTCAAGGCCAAATTTGATAATCAATGAGTCTTTTCAGTTAGGGTTAACTATAGATGTATTTTTCGTGGCAACATTAACTGTGATAATCGAGGTATTCCTGTATCTTGAAATGACGTATCTTTTTTGGACAGACATTCAGCAGCTTTTATCATACATTCCTTGATTAAAGAACCATAGGTGAATGATTTTGAATGTTTTGCTAATAAATAGCTTATTTCGTAAATAGCTCTTGTTACTGATTCATTATTTTTCATGAATTTTGTAAGCACTCATTGCCGGTTATTAAATGAATTCTTCATTATTTTAATTTTCCTTCTCTTGTTTTTCCTTTGAAGCATGAAAATTGTTCTTTGTGATTAGTGCTGTAATTCCGCTTGTTGTATTCTTTAGCGACACTATAGTCCTTTCAATTAAAGAACAACTTTCAAGGCCAAATTTGATAATCAATGAGTCTTTTCAGTTAGGGTTAACTATAGATAATACAATGTAAAATGGATCACAATAGAGAATTTATTACCATTTTTGATTTGATTTAAAGATGTAATAAATAAGATTAAAATATTTTAATTTGTGTAATTAATTTTAGCATTTATAAAGAAATTTGAAAATTTACTTAAAAATTTATACTTTATTTAATTTTTGATGTTTTTTATTATAAGTTTGACCCATAGTTTGGCTACTCTTTATCAAATGTTTTAATCCTAAAAAGGACTGTTCATTTAAATTTTGAAAAGAACTGTTAAAATGGTCCTTAAAAGGACTTTACTATGCCATGGCCAAGACAAGGAAGGTGCATCTCCAACAGATGTTGACAATTTAACTGGCATGTTTACCATTTCCAGGTCATTATCTGCTGCTTTGCTTCCTTCAGTTACAATTGTTTTAATTTTCAAATACAGAAAATACTAATAACAAGTGAATTTTTATTGAAGATGTCATTTTGCATAGATTTCTTCTTTTCTGTTTGTATGGAGGTATGGTCCATTCTTCTCGTCCTCCGATGATCGTATAGATTTCTGTCTTCGAATGCACTTATATACACTTAAAATAACATTTTTAGCTTGACTGTGCAATGTTTCTCCTCACTTACAAACAACTGTGATATCTGCCATTACTGCTAAATATTAAAGGATAAATGATGTTACATAATTAAGTTCTTAAAATGGTATCATTCATTATATTTGTTTAATTTTTAATGATTAATTAAATCTGTAAAAAATTAAAATTAATATTTTAATTTTTTTAGAGATTTAATTTAATATTTAATAGCCTAACCATGAAATTTAAAATATTAATTCAGCAATTTTTAAAAGAAACAAACATTTCAAATTATTAGCAATGGTATAATTTAATATTTAATAGCCTAACCATGAAATTTAAAATATTAATTCAGCAATTTTTAAATGAAACAAACATTTCAAATTATTAGCAATGGTAAAAAAAGTAAACTGTTATTGGATGAACGAAATAGAAACTTGCTATTCTGTTGGATGAACTGACCTTTGCAATCCATAAACTTTTTACTATATAAGGCAAACCATCTTTAATTGAAAAGAGTATAATTTATTCTTTGCAAATTAAGCATGTGATTTTATTGTTCACTTCCATATAAAAATAGTTCAGCTTTCACCTTGAAATTTTCTTCCCTCATCATCAATCTTTTGTTTTTTATTTAGTGTTGAAAGTGACATTTTCTGTATAAAAATTAGAATTTTAATTTAAATTTTAAAAATTCAAATAACTGCAACTACTTACATTTTTTTAAATAAGTTATAAAAGAAACACAACCCACAAATCTTTAACATGATGATTGGAACAAAGAAGCTAGCACAAATGCCTTTTGTTAAAATTAGAAGAAAATATAACAAAAACTCAGTTTATTTTTAAGGCTACATTTGGAACTTAAGGCTGTTTCCCATTTGTCTACTTTGTCATTTTATTTATTTATATATGAAAAATGTGACAACTCTTTTGATTGGTCAATGAATCTGATTATGTTATTGGTCAATTTATCACTACCGCTGCAATGCTTTTTACAATAGAATTGATTTGCTGTTATACATTGACAGCTACCCAGCTGCCCCACAGAAAAATGCAGTATCTGCATTTTGTAAACAAAATGACATTTTTCCATATTTATAGATACTGTCTTGTTCTCTTTTTAATCCAATAGCCAATATGGGGAAAATCTAATATAAAGACCTATAAATCACGATTTGTTAAACACAGTATCTGCAGTTTTCCTCAAGTTACCAAGGAAAAACAAAGTATCCAACAATAAACCATCTGAAAACCCATGCAGAACACAGCATCTTCAATGGACGAATTAGAAATGCGCTTTCGAAACATGACTTGCAGATATATTTTTATCTTGGTAAGATAATGTTGCATGCAATGATTGCGCACAGATACTTCTTTATTATGTAAACAAAATCAGTTTCATTTTCACGTTTTCAGAAATTTTTGTTTGGATTTTAGTTGTTAGTTTATAAACTTGGAATTCAAAGAATGAGTTCCAGAGGAAAACTACAGATTAAAGTGGCATTGGATAAAAGCATGGTAAGATCATTATTTTTTATTGGCCTATTTATTGTTTCTGATTAAGTGTTTTGATGTGACTAGTGGTTTCTTAGACTAAATGTCAATGTGTTCTTAGCACCCACAATTCTTACAATATTAAACGATAGTAGGTTTGAAAGTAATTATTAACATTAATTTAGGATAACTTTACTAATAGCATGAAATAACTAATTCTCATTTTAGTATTTTACAAGAAAAGCTAGCTGAAAATGATAAAATAGAAGGAAATAAACCATCAGCAAGCCAGATCGTCAAAAAATTGAAGCGATTGGCCAATGATGGAGCTTTATCTAGTCTTGGTCCATCTACATTTGTAAGTCATGATGAAGTTTCATCTATAACTGAGTCTGCTGATAGTATTGATACAGTTACTAACGAAGAGTTGCTCTTTGATGACTTTACTACAGATGAACAACACGAAGCCGAGATTCATGAAGATTTCAATGGCCCATGCCTTTCAAGAAACAAAGAGACTTAGTGAGTCTGAAAGAGTTAGGAAAAGAATGAAAGACCATGCTTTTAAGACAGATTTGTGCTGAAACCTGTAACTGATACCTGTAACTGAAATTGTGTGATCATTTCCGAAGAAGACAGAAAAAATATATTCAAAGCTTTCTGGAAAATCGATGAGTACAAGATCAATTAGCAATGGCTTTTCGATAATTTTATCTAAAATTTGTTGGAAGAAGAATTGCCCAGGAAGGTACAGATAATTCAAGGCCATGTGCCAAGATAGAAACTAGAGAATATTTTCTACCAATCCCAGTAAAGAAAACAAACAGGAAAGGATGTGCCAAATCTTTTTATAATACCTTAGGGTATCCCAGTGATTCTATTCTAAACCAGGCCAACAAAGCAATTTGTACATTTTTCATTAAAATATAGAATTTCAAAAGTCATTTTATGCGCACACTTTATTTCTACTTGGTATTAGTGACAAAACCTAAATTGTTTTACCATGGCAAAGTGTAGTATCTGCATAAATATTGTAATTATTTCAGTTATGCATAAAAATAAGGAGATGTATATATAATTGATAATAAAATTACATTATAGGCCTCTTTTTGATTAGCCTTTTTTTTTTTATACATCATTAATATCGCAACGATCTAACAAATAAAACTTTAAAAATTAAAACCCCATTAATACATTCAATAATTTTAAATTAAAAGAACAAACGAAGCAGTTAACCATGGTTTTTAAATGCATTTCGGCAATGCCTTCTTCAGTAACAACCGGTGTTAACTGCAAAATAATTTACATAAATATTCAAAAAACCCAAAATATAATCAAATTTAATCAACATAAAAATAAATTATTTTACCTTTAAATAACATATATCCCACATATTTAAATAAAAATAACATAGTTATCTCGTTGCAGTTTCCTTTTTTACGAACATTTCATAATATACATAAAAATAAGGAGATGTATATATAATTTATAATAAAATTACATTATAGGCCTCTTTTTGTTTAGCCTTTTTTTTTACATCATTAATATCGCAACGATCTAACAAATAAAAATTTAAAAATTAAAACCCCATTCATACATTCAATAATTTTAAATTAAAAGAACAAACGAAGCAGTTAACCATGGTTTTTAAATTCATTTCAGCAACGCCCTCTTCAGTAACAACCGGTGTTATTTCAGTTATGGTCAATGCGCAAGCTTAACTAGATACATCATATGTTAACTAAATTATTACAGATTATATCTTGTAAATCAAACTTTCATTTTTCATTATTTACTTATAAGGCCACACATTTTTTACAAAAACCGCATTTTGACCGTGTTTACATTTTTCGCAAATACTGCGTTTTTCCGTGGGGCAGCCCGTACCAGACTAAAGTTTCATTTTTCATTATTTACTTATAAGGCCACACATTTTTTACAAAAACCGCATTTTGACTGTGTTTACATTTTTCGCAAATACTGCGTTTTTCCGTGGGGCAGCCTGTACCAGACTAAAACTGTATTCCACTTGTAGACAAGTGGAATACAGCTTTAGTCTCCCATGGTTGACTAGTGCATCATAACATATGACATTGCAATAATATGACAGTTACTTGCTATTTTCTTTGTAACACATTGTTCTGTTTTTCATTTTATTTCATAGCATTGTAAGACATAAAAAAAATCACATTGAGAGCCACCAGTTTGATATTCCTGTTATAAGCCTTCATTTACTTTGGAAAATAGGCTAAAAATTAAGATATATTATTGTTAATTTGAATTAAATTATATTTTGTATAAATATTTTATGATATTTTGATAAGTTTATTATTTTTATTATTATAGTATTTGGCATGGTAATCACTATTGGTCAAGCTATTGTTTATGTAATGACTGGTATGTATGGTGATCCTGCTGACATAGGAGCTGGAGTCTGTTTGCTCATTATCATTCAGGTAATATTAAAAACAATAATATATATATGTACAATAAAATCTTATTTATCTGGATTTTCTGTACATTTTTGGATCAATTAAGGAGTTAAATAATATAATTTAAATTATTCTATATCAATAGAAAGTTTTTAGTATTAAAATATTGCATGTAATATTAAAAACAATAATATATATATGTACAATAAAATCTTATTTATCTGGATTTTCTCTACATTTTTGGATCAATTAAGGAGTTATAGAATAATTTAAATTATATTATTTATCAATAGAAAGTTTTTAGTATTAAAATATTGCACTTAACATAAAACAAAAAGTTATGCATAGTCATGTTCTGTTTAATAATAATGTTTAAAAAGTATATATAGATAGTTCTTTTATAACACAGAAGTTAGATTCCTATAAAATTTAATTTAGTGTGAAACCATATTATATAGAACAGAATTAATTCAAAAAGAGATATTACATTTGTAAAACTAACAAAAATAATACCATTTTTATAATTATTAGAAACTTAATTTTTATTCAATTATTACTATTTTTAATAAATGTCTTAAAAATTCTGCAGCTTACCATCCTGGAGGATCCAGTTCAAGTCCGGGTCCTACACCTCCAGTTTTTCAGGACGGTCTGGGCCTGGTCCATTAGACCCATCCTTCAACCATCCAGTTGAAAGATGGGATGTTGGCCAGCCTATGATGGGCTCTAAAAGTGGCTGCTGCCAGATAAAGAATATCCCTTGAGGATATAGCGGCTTAACCAAACTAACCTAACTTAAAAATTCTGAGGCAATATATTAGATAACTTACATTAATTTACACAATTAAACCTTCAATAAATAAGCACTTTTAGCAGTAAGAAACTTAATAAAATTGAACAAATGTTTTTGGCTTGTAGCCTCTTCAAGTTATACAAAAATTCATTATTCTTTGTATAAACTGAAGAGGGCTACAAGCTGAAAATGTTTGTTCAATTTTATTAAAAGTTTCTTATTGCTAAAAGTGCTTATTTATTGAAGGTTTAATTGTGTTTATGAAGTAGAAGCAGTTTATAGTTAACTCTATACATTAATTTAATTTTTTTCCCTGTTCATTGCTCTAAGTCCAGTCAAACAACATTTTCTCTCTCTTGCAGAATGTTTTCATTTTCTGAACTTTTTTGTAGCATATAATTTTATATATCTACTGTTCTTAAAAATCACTAATCTGAATTTGTTTGCTTTTGAATGAAAGCTCTATGTAAATTTAATAGTATAGAGCTCTGTTTTGAACTATGTGCTCCTTTCAGTTGATATCATAAAATATGAGGATTTCCTAATTTTTTTTTTTTTTTTTTCATAATGGCTAATAAGCCAACAGTGAGGATTCACAGAAACAACTGGAAATACTGAAAAATTATATCCGTCATACATTGGATTATTCCCATACAAAAGCTCAAAAATACCATGTTATATGTGGCTTATCACAGTTTTCAAACTGTGCTAGAGTAAAACCTTTCAATACAAATATGTTATATGAGATTGATGCAATTTTTTAACTATTAAAACAAAGTAGCTTTTGTAGAAATACTGTGTTATATAGAGGTTGCCTATTTATTTTTCCCTGCTATATTTTTTATTATATTCTAAATTTTATTCTTCTAAAATTCTTTGTAATTTTTATAGATAACCAGATTTTTATTAATCTGGGAACATATCAGATCCAGTTTGATCCAGATAAACAGGTTTACTTATAGTACTTAAATATAAGTTTTACTGTGCTTATAATTCTGAAATATCAATAATTCCATAAATTTTTTAATTTCAGCTTTTTGTTGCTGGTTTAATTGTATTATTGTTGGATGAACTTTTGCAAAAAGGCTATGGTTTAGGTTCAGGAATTTCTCTCTTTATTGCCACTAATATTTGTGAAACAATTGTTTGGAAAGCATTTAGTCCTGCAACAGTTAATACAGGAAGAGGTAAATGAATTTTTTTCAATAAATAAAGATTTTAAATTAAAAATATGTTAACAAAAAATGTGAATTTATTTTTATTGTTTCCTCCAATATAAATTTTTAAATTTTTTCTAATATTTAATATATAAATATTGTATTATTAAAATATAGGAACAGAATTTGAAGGAGCTATCATTGCTTTGTTCCATCTATTGGCTACACGACAAGATAAAGTGCGAGCTTTAAGAGAAGCTGTTTATCGTCAAAACTTGCCAAATATTATGAATTTGCTAGCAACAGTAATGGTTTTTGCCATTGTGATTTATTTCCAAGTATGTTCAGTTTAAAAATTTTCTTAAGATATTGTTAAGATATAAAATAACTGATATTTTAAAAAATATTTTTAGGGTTTCCGTGTTGATCTGCCAATAAAATCTGCCCGATATCGTGGCCAATACAGTTCATATCCTATTAAATTGTTTTATACTTCTAACATTCCAATTATTTTGCAGTCGGCACTTGTTTCTAATCTTTATGTAATATCTCAGGTAATTATTTTAGCAGTTTTTTTTTTTTTTTAATTTTTTAGTAAATGATTTAAAATAATTTAATATTCTTTCTTATTTCAGATGCTGGCTGTCAAGTTCAGTGGAAATTTTTTTGTTAATTTGTTAGGTGTTTGGGCTGTAAGTTAAATTATTCACATGTAAAAATACAATTTTAGAACTGTTAAATAATCAGTAAATAATTTAATGTTGAGTAGACAGTTATTTTTGTGTATTTTTGAGCTATTTATGAACCTCTGTTATTAATATATTTGAAGAATGTAATGATTTAAAATGTTCTTATTTGAACTTTGTGCTCTAAAATTTTAATTTCAAATGCCTATAAAATGTGAAATTCTAGAACTAACAAAATAATAAATTAATAGTTTTAAATTTTTTTATTACTATTTTGTTTTAGAATTTTACATTTAGAATATTGTTTTACAATATATTTCCAGTACATGAGTAGCTAGTAGACCAAAAGTATTTTTTATGGAAAATAAATAATTGGTCTAATTACAGTTAATTTCTACTTCATTAAGCATTAAATAACTTAAATGTTTTTATTAAATTAATTATTTAATGGGTATTCTAGGATGTTGGAGGTGCAGGTCCTGCACGTGCTTATCCTATTGGTGGTCTTTGTTATTATCTTTCACCACCTGAAAATTTGGCTCACATATTAGAAGATCCAATCCATGCAGTTTTATATATCATTTTCATGTTAGGTTCTTGTGCATTTTTCTCAAAAACTTGGATAGAAGTATCTGGATCAAGTGCAAAAGATGTAAGTAGTAATAAATTTTTATTATAAATACATGTAATTAATGAAAAATAAGTAATTATATTTATAATTGAAAGGTTGCAAAACAATTGAAAGAACAGCAAATGGTAATGAGAGGTCATCGAGAAAAGTCAATGATTCATGAACTCAATAGATACATTCCAACAGCTGCTGCATTTGGAGGGCTCTGTATTGGAGCACTCTCAGTACTTGCAGACTTTTTAGGTAATAATCTAAATTATTGTTTTATTAAGAATTATTTTTCATTTTCATTTTTTGACATGATTTTATATCTGATAGTTTGATAAATTTAAGTATTTAAGAAATATATTTATTATTTTCAGGTGCAATTGGAAGTGGTACTGGTATTTTATTAGCTGTAACGATTATTTATCAGTACTTTGAAATATTTGTAAAAGAGCAAAGTGAAATGGGTGGAATGAGTACTTTATTATTCTGAGTTATTTTATTCTGTACGTTAAACATCAAGTTTACGTGTAATTCCAAGGACTGCCAATTCAACTCTTGTAGTTGCTTGAAAAATGGCTTGAATAAAATATTCGGTGACATCCATGTATGCAGTTGTTACAAAATATGTATTACTGTTAAATCATTTTAATATTTTTTAAATAGATTTATTTAATGAGAGAAATATTAATAGTTATTTTGCATCATTTTCTACTTTGATAATAAAATTTTAATAAGGATAGAATTATCACCATCACTTTAATTTTTCAAGTTTTCCCCTTTATATAAAAGCTAATTTTTATTTATTATAAAATTTGGATTAAATGATTATTCAGATTTACTGCAATTAGAACTGAAATTTCTGATATGGAATTATGTATGTACCATTTTCAGAATTTCCCAAAATGTAGCATATATAAACTTAAATTGCAATTGAGATCATTCTGAATTATTGCAAATCTTATCTAAAATGTTAGGTTGTCTTCTATAAATGGCTAAAATGTATCTCAATTTAATAATCAATTTATATTATACATAAGGTGACCAACTTTTTTATAATGAAAAGGAGGACACAAATTAATTGAAGAAAAAATATCGTAAATAAAAGAAACATTTTATTCATTACAACAATAATATACTATAATATTGATAAATGCATAATAAAAACATTTGTAGCATTTTATATTGTAATTATGCTGAAATGCCTATTAATTATTATTTAAATGAGTATTTTTCCATTGAATGAATATTTTCTGTCAATGTATCATCTCAGCAATATATTGGAAATATCTGAACAAGAAATGTCCTTCATATTGAATTTAACGGCAAGTGCTGCAGCTAGAGTATCAACATTCAATCTCGATTTCTCACTGTCCAAAAATCCATTAGCAATTGAAAAAACTTTTTCAACTGCTGCATTAGTTCTAGGAAAGCCAATGTAAATTGAACAAGAATAAATAAATTTTCACATGGAATATGTTCATTTTTGAAATGGCTGAATCCACCCATTTTTTTTATCAACTTCAACGTGTTCATTTTTAATAAATAAATTTTCACATGGAATATGTTCATTTTTGAAATGGCTGAATATTTCCACCCATTTTTTTATCAACTTCAACGTGTTCATTTTTCCATTGTATTAAATTTTCAGAATTTAAATATATATTTGTCTTCTAATTTTTTTAAAGAGATAATTTTCATCTATTTTAATGTCTAGCATTTCTTTAGATAAAAATTCAATACAAAGAAAAGGAAGACATGTAGGAGGACACTTATCAAGGGAGGACAGAACTTACAAAATAAGGACTGTCCTCCCTAAAGGAGGACGATTGGTCACCTTATTATACACATCAGTCAGTTTGGAAAATTAATAAAACTTCTTTCTGATACATCAAAATGGAAAGAATTGAGTTCAAAATATCTTATTCTAAATCTTTAATACAAGGAAGATCTCATAATGATACTCAAGTGAACATTTCAAACAATTACATTTTTACAAAGAAAAGTATCTGATAGATGTAATATTCTGCAAAAGCACCCTTGTCATTAAGATTATGATGTGAATTTATTAAAATGAATTTTTCACTAAATTTTTTATCAATATTTTGATTTTGTTTATGCGTTTTACGATTATATCATTTGTGATATTAAATGTGGACTAAGTTTAAACCTATTCTGTTAATATACGCTATTGGAAAATAAAAAAATATTAAAAACCAGTAAGTTGTTTTTTAGTAAATCTAAAGCTACAGTGATGGATTTGCTTTATAAATTTATTCCTTATTCAAATAAAAAAAAAAAATGCTGACATGCCTATTAATTATTATTTAAATGAGTACTTTTCCATTGAATGAATATTTTCTGTCAATGTATCATCTTAGCAATATATTGGAAATATCTGAACAAGAAATGTCCTTCATATTGAATTTAACCGCAAGTGCTGCAGCTAGAGTATCAACATTCAATCTCGATTTCTCACTTGTCCAAAAATCATTAGCAATTGAAAAAACTCTTTCAACTGCTGCATTA
>AYEL01005489.1:0-14476 GCA_000484575.1 Olivierus martensii | reverse complement strand
TTTGCGCATGCTCGGACAGTTCAGAACTCGTTGCTGGAACAAAGCTAACAATAGCAGGTTTTCGTCATTATGGTGGATGGTCACGTGACGTTTACTTCTCGTTCAATATGGCAGCAATACATGGTTCGTTTACCAATTCCTAGGTAAATTTTTTGAGAAATATCTTCTAATCGGTGCCGCTTTCGTCCATGGTTGTATTATAATTTTTTGATTTTACCAATTCTGAGATAAATTTTTCGAAATATCTTCTAATCTGTGCATTAATTTTTGATCAGTTTTGATGAGATCTATCGAATGGTATCACATTTGGCAATTCCGTGAAAAACAGAACTCAGCCATTTAAACTATATAAATAATACACAATTTCCTATAATGTGGAACGTATCCTCCGCGTTATACAGGAGTTTACCGTACATGTTTTCTTGTTTGCCCTGTTTTTCTGACTTTCTTTTCTTCATATTAATTAAAATCTAGACATCCGGTTATTTAACGCAGGTAACTCCTATCAGGAATTCACAACTGATCCTGGGATTATCATTGATAAAAACTCCACCGAAAACGTATAAGGAATCATTGGAACATTGCATTGGAATCATGAAATGGCGGCCATTATTAGGTTACTGTGCCACCTACGAAGTTTGTCCTTTTAGAAGAACTACAATTTTAATTTAATTTTTTCTCTTAATTTTTAAATTACTAATAATAGTCGGCGTGATGAGGCGTCATAATGGATAACATCACAAAATACTAATAAGTAATGAAGTTTGATGACATAATAATGTGTGACGTCACGATGACGTTGTGATATCTGCTGGCTATAATTAACGTCAAAAATTGGACATATGAAACCAATGGATTTCGCTTCGTTGATATACAGACTCCATGAGACACGTAACAATGGATGACGTCACAAAACGCTGATAAATCGTTATGTGACGATGACGGGATAATGTGTGACGTCGTTGGTTGTTAATTAATATAAATGATGCTAAGCATGCAATTGTTTGAAATAACAAATTTTCACAGAAGAATGAAAATTACGTGCGAATTTTGTTGAAATTTCACCAAATGATTGAATCGATACGTAGAAATGTAATTGGTAATCAAATACTTCGATATTTTTTGTATTCGATTCATTTATTTCGATTTTTCTGAATATCAATACTTTTTTCTCGATATTCTCGAGTATCAATAGAAATTTAATATTCGAATAGCTGTGGGTAATCAATTAACGAACAGTTCGGATAATGACCACTTTTTTAAAGATTTTTATGTTCGGTTAACGAACACATGTTCAGATAACGAACACCTCATGGAACTAACAGTGGTTTTTCCCGATTTTTATGTTCGGTTAACAAACACATGTTCGGATAACGAACACCTCATATGTTCGGTTAACGAACACATGTTCGGATAACGAACACTTCACAGAACCACAGATTAGTTGATACATATGGGACACTTCACTTATTCGAAGGTGCTGCCATTATTGGCAGTACCTGGCGTTACTATGGTCGTTACTCATTTCATTTTTGTTATAGATAGTGGAAGGTCGGATATTATTGTTTCTACTAATCTTATGGCAGTTTTATTACATAAAACTATAGATAGTGGAAGGTCGGATATTATTGTTTCTACTAATCTTATGGCAGTTTTATTACATAAAACCTTTTATAATTAAAACTTTCAATAGCTTAAAACATCATTTTTATTAATAGTTAAGTTCATTTCAAGTACTCTCCATAGAGGCGCTTCGTTCGTTTCTTGTATACAATACAGTCTATGAGAGTGTCCTATCTGTCTCAACTAAGCTGTGCACAGAACAAACTCTGGAACTGGCGGACTGACGGAATGACAAGTCAGCCCGGGGTGGCTGCGGGATAAAGCTATGGCTTAACATTCTGGAGGATCCGTGGCCCACTCCTCTAATTTTTCAGGAGGGATCTGGGCCCAGCCCCTTGAAATCGTGATAAAGCTATGGCTTAACATTCTGGAGGATCCGTGGCCCACTCCTCTAATTTTTCAGAAGGGATCTGGGCCCAGCCCCTTGAAACCCATCCTTTCGGTTGACTCCTTCATGGGTGTTGGTCGGCCTCTGATGATGGTGGCTCTATAAGTGGTCGCGTCCAGATTAAATATTCCATGAGGATAGTTCGGATTAACTAACCTAACGGAATGACAGGCTTAGGCCTTGTGGATATTTCGGCTTAACTAATCTAATGGAATGACAGGCTTAGGCCTTGCGTGTTTATGATATTTCAGCTTAACTAACCTAACGGAATGACAGGCTTAGGCCTTGCGTGGACTTATGGCTAAGGATGGAAGAACAGTATGGAATGATATGCTTAGGCCTTGTATGTTGGTGGACCTATGAGTAAGTCAAACGTCGGTGGACTTATGGGTAAGGATGGGAGAACAGTAATTTTTCCCATAAAATGAACTCGGAGACAACGTAAAACAAATCAAAGATTTATTAAAGGTTAGAAATGAACTCGGAGACAACTTAAAACAAATCAAAGATTTATTAAAGAAAGTACAAATCAAAGATTTATTAAAGAAGATAAAACTCAGAGACAACGGGATGAGAGAACAGTAGTTTTTCCCGATTAAAATGAACTTGGAGACAACTTAAACATCAAAGATTTATTAAAGAAGGTAAGAGAGAGATTTTACAATATTTTGATGTCAAAGATTTATTAAAGAAGGTAAGAGAGAGATTTTACAATTTTTTGGACAAAGATTTATTAAAGAAGGTAAAGAGAGATTTTACAATTTTTTGGTCTTAGAATGGCACTCATACCAGGTTAAGATTTTACAACATTTTGGTCTTAGAATGGCACCCATACCAGGTTGAGATCAATAGGCTTAGGGATCTCTACCACAACAATGCTATTAATCACCTCCGAAAAATCCTGAAGGAAAGAGAAAAGCGATCGATATTGGACAGATTCTTTATCGGAAAATAAACATATAAATAAAAATGCTAGATTATGTATGTATATATTATTGTTATTACATATAAATAAACGTAGTATGAAATTATATAATTTTTTATTTATGTTTTTTGGGTCTCCGGAACGAATAATCTAATTCCCATAAAAATTCGATGATCGATTAACGAACAATTCGGATAACGAACATTGTCTTGGAATGGACTATGTTCGTTAACCGATCACCTACTTTAAAAACTTTTTCTACAACGAACAATTCGGATAACGAACATTGTCTTGGAATGGACTATGTTCGTTAACCGATCACCCACTTTAAAAACTTTTTCGACTACAGCAATATCTCGCATAGTCCGGTTTCAAATAGTCCAGGTTTCACTATAGACCGGATTGTAATTGTTAATAAAAAAATTTTAATTTACTTTTTTAGAATAAATATGAAATGTAAGTGTGCTTAGTACTTACTACCTATATATGACTGGAATCGCCTCTATGATGAGCTGTGACAAGCAGGCGGCTCATGTCGTATTCTGAGACTTTAGCCAAAGCTTTTCCCCTGCTCCACCTACGAGGGTACTACAGGGTACTTACGTCTGCGAGAATAATCTCGGCTTAATCATAGCCTGCAACTAGGGTCGGCGTTTGCGATTCATCAGCCCGGCGGCCCAGTTCAAGTGGAATCCGCCTTTACGCAGAGCACCGCTCTGGGTTTGTAATGGCGCCGAGCAGCTGATTTGGAGAAAGCGAATGCGTTCACCTGCTGGGCGAGTCCTCTTTATCTATTCGTCTTTATGGGGTTAGTAATCTCACTGATGAGAAAGGGGCGCAATAAATGCAAAAGGAACCCTTAAATTACGTTATCAAATCACAGAATTTACTGATTACATCACTGTCTTAGATACGAATCGTCGTAAGTCGAGAATTAACCGGATAGTCCCAGACTTACGTACAGAAGTTATTTCTTCTTTAATATATACGTTTATAATAAATAAATAATATAGAATACTCGTTTAAATTTGCTATTTTTTTTTAAACAAAATGTTTGATTTTTAAGTGTATTTTCGTGTTTGTGGATTTTTAATTATAATCTCTGATTAATAACTGTAGAGTTTAAAAACATTTTCCTCTTTCCTTAAAAGATTAAAAGGAAGGGAAATTATTAACAACATCCGTTTTATTAGTCAGACCTTCAAACTGACGATTTAATAGATTGATTTAATGCCTTATTGATTTGTAACAAAAATGAAGAAAGTTTTGGCAATTTTTTCCTTATTGAGTTTCTGTTGGATGGTTTATTCATTTACGGAAGAAGAAGCGATAAAAGCACTTTGTAGTAAGTTAATCATACATGTAAATGAACGTAATAATATTTAACTTTATATCGAAGGAACGTTAATTTTATTATAAATTCCAGGCATTCCCTCCCTTTTTGCATTTCGCATTATAAAATGCACTTTATCAAGAAGTTCTGAGCCTATTATCAAGGTTTGCTATCATGATAATGAAATTTTTATGTTTTAATTAGGTATTAAATATAAAATTTTTATATAATATAATTTATTTAATGCAAGATGAGTGATAGTGCATTCAAATGCATTAAACAAATTTACGAATTGAATATCAAACCTTTCGCTATATATAAATATATGTGCTCTTCCAAGAAAATGAAAAATCCAAAGGTATGTATTAACGTATGAAAATGGAAATTATTTTTTTTTTTCTCGATTAAAAATAACATTTTTTTTTTTTAATAATTAAGATTATCGAGTGTATTGAACAGCATCGAAATGTGAGTAAATATGCACTTTGCATTTATTGTTTTGATAAAAATCCTATACAGCGATATAACATTCAAATTTCTCATTGTGTTAGGATATTGGACAATTGAGCGAAGAAGAAGAAAACGAACTGAAAGAAAATTTAAAATTTTGCGCGATAAATGCGTAGATTAATATATTAATTAATTATTTTAACTATAATCAAATAAAAATATCTAAAAAAAAAAAATTGATTTTTTATAGATAATGATTAAAGATAGAAATGCAATAAGAAAAATTCAGAAAATAAACGGCAATATCAGGAAAATAAATTATATTTTGTCTTTAAATTTGTCATTATTCATGAAACGATTTCTTCATTCAGCATCATTAAAACCCACTGATTTACATAACTAATTTTGGTTATTTAACAAGCATATCGTAAATTTTTAGTTTTATATAATTAGTTTTGGACATAACTAAAATACAGGCACTCTTCTAGTTACGAGCATTCATATTTACGAACGTGAAATTTCATTTTCAAATTTCACGAAATTTCAAAAATTCTTCAGTAATTTTAAGTAATATGATAGTAAAATGTTCTAGAAACTAATGTAAGTTAAAATTACAAAGTTAGTTAACATATTACGGCAGTATTTTTGGAGAAAGCGAATGCGTTCACCTGCTGGGCGAGCCCTCTTTATCTATTCGTCTTTATGGGGTTAGTAATCTCACTGATGAGAAAGGGGCGCAATAAATGCAAAAGGAACCCTTAAATTACGTTATCAAATCACAGAATTTACTGATTACATCACTGTCTTAGATACGAATCGTCGTAAGTCGAGAATTAACCGGATAGTCCCAGACTTACGTACAGAAGTTATTTCTTCTTTAATATATACGTTTATAATAAATAAATAATATAGAATACTCGTTTAAATTTGCTATTTTTTTTTAAACAAAATGTTTGATTTTTAAGTGTATTTTCGTGTTTGTGGATTTTTAATTATAATCTCTGATTAATAACTGTAGAGTTTAAAAACATATTTTCCTCTTTCCTTAAAAGATTAAAAGGAAGGGAAATTATTAACAACATCCGTTTTATTAGTCAGACCTTCAAACTGACGATTTAATAGATTGATTTAATGCCTTATTGATTTGTAACAAAAATGAAGAAAGTTTTGGCAATTTTTTCCTTATTGAGTTTCTGTTGGATGGTTTATTCATTTACGGAAGAAGAAGCGATAAAAGCACTTTGTAGTAAGTTAATCATACATGTAAATGAACGTAATAATATTTAACTTTATATCGAAGGAACGTTAATTTTATTATAAATTCCAGGCATTCCCTCCCTTTTTGCATTTCGCATTATAAAATGCACTTTATCAAGAAGTTCTGAGCCTATTATCAAGGTTTGCTATCATGATAATGAAATTTTTATGTTTTAATTAGGTATTAAATATAAAATTTTTATATAATATAATTTATTTAATGCAAGATGAGTGATAGTGCATTCAAATGCATTAAACAAATTTACGAATTGAATATCAAACCTTTCGCTATATATAAATATATGTGCTCTTCCAAGAAAATGAAAAATCCAAAGGTATGTATTAACGTATGAAAATGGAAATTATTTTTTTTTTTCTCGATTAAAAATAACATTTTTTTTTTTTAATAATTAAGATTATCGAGTGTATTGAACAGCATCGAAATGTGAGTAAATATGCACTTTGCATTTATTGTTTTGATAAAAATCCTATACAGCGATGTCCAAGAAAATGAAAAATCCAAAGGTATGTATTAACGTATGAAAATGGAAATTATTTTTTGCTTTTCTCGATTAAAAATAACATTTTTTTTTTTAATAATTAAGATTATCGAGTGTATTGAACAGCATCGAAATGTGAGTAAATATGCATTTTGCATTTATTGTTTTGATAAAAATCCTATACAGCGATATAACATTCAAATTTCTCATTGTGTTAGGATATTGGACAATTGAGCGAAGAAGAAGAAAACGAACTGAAAGAAAATTTAAAATTTTGCGCGATAAATGCGTAGATTAATATATTAATTAATTATTTTAACTATAATCAAATAAAAATATCTAAAAAAAAAAAATTGATTTTTTATAGACAATGATTAAAGATAGAAATGCAAATATCTAAAAAAAAAAAAATTGATTTTTTATAGATAATGATTAAAGATAGAAATGCAATAAGAAAAATTCAGAAAATAAACGGCAATATCAGGAAAATAAATTATATTTTGTCTTTAAATTTGTCATTATTCATGAAACGATTTCTTCATTCAGCATCATTAAAACCCACTGATTTACATAACTAATTTTGGTTATTTAACAAGCATATCGTAAATTTTTAGTTTTATATAATTAGTTTTGGACATAACTAAAATACAGGCACTTTTCTAGTTACGAGCATTCATATTTACGAACGTGAAATTTCATTTTCAAATTTCACGAAATTTCAAAAATTCTTCAGTAATTTTAAGTAATATGATAGTAAAATGTTCTAGAAACTATTGTAAGTTAAAATTACAAAGTTAGTTAACATATTACGGCAGTATTTGATGCGAAGATGGCAGCGATTTTTGAAGATGGCAGCGATTATAGTAGAGATTCCTCGCTTTATATTCAGAAATTTTCATTTAAATTTTAAAATTATAAACTTTTAATTGGTAAAATTGTAAATTATATTTCAATATACTGCATATAAATTTATTTCTGTACTTTTAGAACCAAAATAACAGCAGTATCTGAGTTATAAACACCCGTTTATAAACAAAATTTACAAACGAATTATGTTCAAAACTAGAGAATCGGCTGTAATTATTCTTTTTCCATATTTTTATTCATATCAAAACAGCAAATGAATTGATTTATATATCAACTTGTAATGTTGATACCAAAAAAGATATACTGTACTGTGTTATTTTTAACAAGCATAGTTTTGTCTTAATTTTCGATTACATATTCATCTATTGCGTTAAGTATTTATGAAAGTACTTAAAGAGTTTCCTGAAACTTTCTTCTATGTGTTCTTTCCTGAGATTTCGGTTAATGTAATTAAGCCGCCATATCACACAAGTGATATACTTTATCTGGCGGAGGCCACTTGTAGATCCCATTACAAGCTGGCCCCCAAAGAAAATCACATCATGATGGTGTCAACCGGAAGGTTGAAGGATGGGGTTCAGGAACAGGCCCGAATCCCTCCTGGAAAGCCGGCCGGATAGCCTCATGGTAAACTTTGGCTTACCACCCTGGAGGACCGGGTTCAAATCCGGGTCCTACACCTCCAGTTTTATCCTGTTTACCCCATCATGGGTGTTGGCCAGCCTGTGATGGGTTCCATAAGTGGCCGCCGCTAGATGTAGAATATCCCATGAAGATATGGAGGCTTATTCTAACAAACTTAACCTAACCCTCTGGAAAACTGAAGGTGTGGGTCCCAGATTTGAGCCCAAACCTCTAGAATGGTAAGCCACAGCTTTACCACGCAGTCATTCGGCCAACTTGAGATTTCGGAATTTTATATACTCACATTTTTAATCTATCCGTCCACAATATTTATCAAGAATTAAAAGCCCAAACTGTAATTAAGGCCAAGTTGTTCACGTAATATTCTTAAATTTTCTATTTGTTTCCATTAAATATGGCGACAATTACAACAAACATTTTTATAATGATATGAAGACTTTTACAATTTATTTAAAAATTTTAAAATCGCATATTCTCAGCTGAATAACTAACATAAAACAGAGCAAAATAAAATTAATGGTTAAATATTCTTTTTTTATTTTTCCCCCTTTGAAAAATTCAACATAATTAATTTTTAATTAAAAATTTTAAAACATATGATGAATGAGTAATTCTTATCTATAAAATTTTCATTAAGAACTTGAGAGTATGTATACTTTCAGAATGTAACGTCCGAAAAGTATTCAAAGAATATTTTAATATATAATAATCTAAAATGTTTATTATAGAAGCTGATATTTCTTATTTTACTTTATTTTATTAATAAAGAAACCAAAATTTTTTAACAAGGAAACATATTTCAGTAATTGCGTTATGCATTTATGAAACAGTACTTAAGAGCTTCCTCAAACTGTTCCATGTCTTCTTTCTGCGGTTCCGGAGTGTCCTGTAAGAAGTGAAAAACAAGAAAAAATGTATAAAAACAACGTATATAGTTAACATTAGTACCAGATGTCGATACTTACAAAGCGATACTTCTCTAAACATTCGTTGACCTCGAAGAGAAAATAAATGAATGAAAATGTATTATAAAACAACATAACAATATGCAAATTATACTACAAACAATATGCAACGAAAAAATAAACAACTTACTCTCTTATCATTTTTTATTTTTATATTACAGATGTATAAACTAATCGAATCTGAATATCCAGAATTATCGTAATACTCGTTCACGCATTGATCTAATAAGACACTTAACTACAATTTAAGTTGAAAACTGGATCAATATTTTATACGCGTAACGAAGCAGCATGAAAATGTGCATAATAAACAAACCTCTTGTATGTTCGAAGGACTTTCCCAAACGGTGCAGGCGACAATCCGCGATTTGAAGTGTGAAGGAAGAGCTTTAAAGTATAACTACTTTAATTAGAGAAACGTTCAGATATAAAGTTAAAAATATATATATTCTTACTGCAAAATGCTTGCTTGGCTTCTTTCATATCAAAAGCATGAATTCCATAGTAAACATTTACCATATAAAGAAATGCCAGAAAGTATTTTATAGTCATTTTTATGTTATACATTTCCGTGAAGAAACTATTGGCAAAGAAACTTCCTAAAAACATGGCTAATTGCTTCGTATTATCAGATGATGGAAACAGGAAGTGACTTGTATTTGCAATAAATTGGCGAATAAGCTGTACTAAACATTCATTAGGAATATGAAACAGTAAAAAAAAAGAAGAATGGCATTTATCCTCATGAAAAAGTCATTTGAATAATTTATAAGAAAAGATTTTCTTTTATGAGAATTATATCATCAGGAATTTTGCACATGAACAAATTAAATTACGAAATTTAAATGAATTAATACGGAATATCGATATAAAAATTAATTCGGATATAATTTTTGGATAAAATATATTCTTATTAAATTATCACACCCATCATACATATTAATAGTCAAACGTGGATGGCCGGCTGGCTGGATGTCTCTTTTTCAGTCGAACCACTGTATCGATTTTTATAACTAAGGTATTGTTAGAAAGATCTAATTTTTGGATGTCTGCGACAACAGGATGGCCGGCTGGCTGGATGTCTCTTTTTCAGTCGAACCACTGTATCGATTTTTATAAGTAAGGTATTGTTAGAAAGATCTAATTTTTGGATGTCTGCGACAACCCATAATTATTTGTTGTTATTAATAATTTAAAATTAAAAAATAGAAATTACATTGAAATTGTAGTTCCTCTAAAAAGACAGAATTTGCAGATTGCGCTTTAATATAATAATGGATGCCATTTTACGATTCCCTCATCGATGGATTCCCTACACGAATTCGGAGGTGTTTTTGTTATTATATAAAATATTATTAGATTAAATCACATGATTATATTTCCCCTCATTTATATGAGCGGGTAATATCTAATATTTAAAATCTCAGAAGTCAGATATCGATTAAATATTGTCCTACGTTAATTTAAAATTGCAACCGTTCCTCTAGTTACGAACATTCGTACTTACGAATGTGAAATTTCATTTTCAAATTTCACGAAATTCCAAAAACTTATCAATAATTTTAAGTAATATGATAGCGAAATCCTCTAGTAACCAATATTATTGCCAATAGATGGCGCTAAGTGTTAGAAATATAATGGAAACATATGGCTTAACTGACTTCTTAATTATGTAAAAAATAAATCAAGTACTAAGAAATTAAGATAATTGTTAAAGTATCCTAATTTCTAAGTACTGTACTTGGCTTATTTTTTACATATTAGATATTTTTGATTAGATATGTTATGTAAGCATTTAACAAAAATAATAAAAATGTACTGCTGTATACTCGAAAAAAATGATAAAGTAGTCTTGTAGTCTTCTACAAAGTACAGTACTACAGTACTACTTTAACAAGTATCCTAATTTCTTAGCACTTTACTTGGCTTATTTTTTAGATATTAATGGCTTTAATTTATGATACACCTAATTTGAATGCAATTATTTTGGTTGACTTTATTGCCTTATTTTATTAAATCGTCAACCAAGTAACCACAGCTAAATCGTAACAAAATTTAGATGTGATTACTTGGTTGGCGATTTAAGAAAATAAAACAATAACGTCAACTAAAGTAGCCTCATTTAATTTGTAACAAATATACCAACTTCTTAGCACTGTAATGTACTTGGTTTATTTTGTTTTTTTACATATTAGATGTTTTTGATTGAATATCATTTATTTCTTAGATGAAAGATATTTTTCTGAGAGACATTCTAACAACAATACATTAATAAAACATTAAATACTCTCTTCATTTTTCATACAAGAATTTAGGATACTTTATCAAGTATAAAAGTATACTTTACTTGCATGTATACTTGTAAGTAATTGTACTACTTGTAAGTATACTTTATTTGCATGCATACTTGTAAGTACACTTTACTTGCATGCATACTTGTAAGTACTTGTACTACTTGTAAGTATACTTGTATGCTTTGCTTGCATGTTTCCTTGTAAGTATGCTTTATTTGCATGTATACTTGTAATACTTGCACTACTTGTAAGTATATTTTACTTGCATGCATACTTGTATTTGCACTACTTGTAAGTATGCTTTACTTGCAAGTATTCTTTAACAAGTATCCTAATTTCTTAGTACTGTACTTGGCTCTCTTTTACATATTAGATGTTTGTGATTGGATATATTAAGTGTTAATTTTACAAAAAATGAAGATCGCAAGTGAGAATGATTTCTGATGATTGAAAGAATATCCAGTTCAAGCGAATCACTAATAGAATTTACAAGAGAAATTCTAAAAGTATTATTATGCTTAAATAAACCTTCAGATATTAGCGTGATATTTTCGTAATTTTAAAATAAAATTAATAGATTTAAAATGCTTTAAAATTACAGAAAAATATTATATTTATAAAGAAAATATCGTCCAATAAATATTTTATCGTTGCAATTTAAAATAACTCCTAATTTGTGTAACACTTCCGTGGAAACTCGAAAGGAAAATTATCTTAGAAGCATTTTTAACCTCATTAATCTATTTTATAATCTATAAACAATGAGTTGTATATGAAAACAAGGAAGGCGATAAGACGTTACGATAATATCGCACCTATAGGCATGACTGCGTAGATATTTTTTTAATATCTATACCAATGCAGATAAAAATCTAAATGAAGTTTAGACACGCGATCAAAAAAAGCAATTAAATGAATCTAGTACGTGACACAGTACTCACTTAAAAATACATTAATGTAGTTCAGTAAGATGAAAGTTATTTATAGAAACTACCTGTTCAAATTTTCAATCTAGAAAGTAGCATTTGTTCAGAACACGTATGGTCAGTCGGTGAAGTGATGGTTCGTTTGCTATTACTCAAGTTATAAAATTATTCATTTCCTAGGTGATCCTGTTACAAGATAGATATCTTTAGAAATTCTGAAAAAAACTTTCAAACTTTAGTGCGCTTGAATGGTATATTTATCATGCGAAAAATATTTTTTGTAAAGAAAACAAAAAAGAGAAATCCTGCTGCTTACAACCGGTAAAAGTTTTTATCTATATTTTTCGAAATTGTTGTTTGCTTCGATATTCACTTTCAAAGAGAAAGAAGATTAATAAAATTTTGTCAAAATTTATCTATAAATTTTCACTGAACTTTTCAAAACTTACTATCAAATCTGTAGAGAAAATTATTTTTTGATCATCGTTGATTATATTGTTCTTATTAGATGGTATTTGTTATCCAACTATTAATTAAGCAATCTAATCAACTCTTAGTACATTGGTTATAAACAATATTGTGTTATTTATACATATCTCAGTTGTCAAAATTTATCTATAAATTTTCACTGAACTTTTCAAAACTTACTATCAAATCTGTAGTGAAAATTATTTTTTGATCATCGTTGATTATATTGTTCTTATTAGATAGTATTTGTTATCCAATTGTTAATTAAGCAATCTAATCAACTCTTAGTACATTGGTTATAAATAATATTGTGTTATTTATACATATCTCAATGAGAAGTATAGTATAGTGACTTCGTTTAGCGCTGTTTCCTTTAGTATGCCTGTTCACAGCTTTAGATGCACGTATATTCAAACATATTCAATTTATGTTTGAATATACGTGCATCTAAAGCATTCCGCTATCTACGAGTGATAAAAAAATCTGATTTACATAATAACTAATATTTCCTATCATTTTAATAAAGAAAAACAGTTAAGCATTAGTATATATAGTTTCTTTTATATATTCATCTTGTTGAACTTGTCAAGTTTGCAATTTTGTTTGCCTGAAACTTCATCAAAATTAAGCATTGTAACTTAATTACCAATAATTTCTAGTTAATATTTTGGCTGAAAATAATTACTATTATAATGACGTCTCACATCAGGGGTATAGAATACAAAATTTGGACGAATTGGCTCAGTAATTCTCGAGATATGAAAGTATATCGACATTACAAACGAACATTCAGACATTTGCCGAAAAATTGTAGCATGTTTCTAGAAATAGCTAGAAATAACTAAAAATAATTACTATCACTTAATGTCATTAATACTGCATCCACATGAAATTTCTCAATAAATTCGTCATATTTTCTAAAAGAACAGTGAAAATAACTGAAAATTGGATTAAAAATTTTTAAGACTAACTTATCTTCCTATATGCCAATGCTTCTCTACCTTTATTACATCACAACATATTTAGGAAGGCCAATATCTTACGATTAATATTTATATGGTAAACTTTCTCCCAGATAATATTTACATGGCACACTTTCTCTGGTAAACTTTCTCACGGTTAGCATTTATATGGTAAACTTTCTCGCGATTAACAATTACGGATAAATAAAGATTTCACTATTCGTACGAATAACCATGAGAGTCACTGTACGTGCATCTAAAGCATTCCGCTATCTACGAGTGATAAAAAAAATCTGATTTACATAATAACTAATATTTCCTATCATTTTAATAAAGAAAAACAGTTAAGCATTAGTATATATAGTTTCTTTTATATATTCATCTTGTTGAACTTGTCAAGTTTGCAATTTTGTTTGCCTGAAACTTCATCAAAATTAAGCATTGTAACTTAATTACCAATAATTTCTAGTTAATATTTTGGCTGAAAATAATTACTATTATAATGACGTCTCACATCAGGGGTATAGAATACAAAATTTGGACGAATTGGCTCAGTAATTCTCGAGATATGAAAGTATATCGACATTACAAACGAACATTCAGACATTTGCCGAAAAAATTATAGCATGAGAAATAGCTAGAAATAACTAAAAATAATTACTATCATATAATGTCATTAATACTACATCCACATGAAATTTCTCAATAAATTCGTCATATTTTGTAAAAGAACAGTGAAAATAACTGAAAATTGGATTAAAAATTTTTACGACTAACTTATCTTCCTATATGCCAATGCTTCTCTACCTTTATTACATCACAACATATTTAGGTTAGGTTAATTAGATTACGCCGCCATATCCTCATGGGATA
>AYEL01005287.1:0-23815 GCA_000484575.1 Olivierus martensii | reverse complement strand
AGCATCTAATTGCAGTATTTCATGAAATAAATCAGAATTTTCACCAAGAGTGTCCTCGTATTATAATTGGACATTTAAATCTTTGATATAACAAATTCTGTTTGATTCAATCAATTACTTATATTACACAATACAGTATATACCAGATGTGGCAAATCTTTTTAAGGGTGCATGCCAAAATTTGGTAAATTTTTATAAAAACTATCCCTTGCATATCAATCTGAATATTAATTTAATTAAAAACAATATATTAGCTTCAAGTTTTGCATGCCCAAAAAATTTGCCAGTATGCCACAGGTTCACCATCCCTAATATATACAGTGTGTTTGATGCCATATCATAGGATATGAGTAAATTTTGAGTTAAAACTTATGAATTCATTATGCTTATAATTTGAGTATCATATCAAGATATATGGAGAAATATTTGAATAAAAGACATAGCAATATTAATATTTTGTGTTTATTATGCTCTTGGCAGCAATACTTTTCATTTTTAGTAATTTATTTTTCATCACTAAATTATTATTTAAATATGATTTTTTTTTAATATTAAACTAAGCTATTTTATTTGAATTATAATATATATAATTTTGTTTGATTATTAAATGTCTCTCTTACTATAAAAAATTTTATAGGTCTTTTGGAATCTCCAAAAATGACACATGCAGATTCTGAATTGTTTGCAGAGATAATGGATGAGATAAAAGCTCAGCTTAATGTAAATTATAATGTATGAATGAAATTCCATAAATTTTCAGTTTAATTTCCTACCAAATATTATTGTATTGCACATTGGAGCAATCTTACAAAAAATGATGTAACAAACTCAAGAATGATGCAGTAATAAATTTCAAAATTATTATTGATGTCTTATCAATAATGAATATTTTAACTGATCATGATATTTAAAACTTGTACTAATTGTGTAACTGTTATTTTACAAAATAAATTTTAATTTGCATTTTAAATGTTTTAATGTAAAATCCATTTAAAAATTATTGCAATTAAACCGAAATAATTGCTTTTGATTTTGCTTGAAATCAGTGTATATCAACTTTAACATAAATACAATAGATATCTGTACGGTTATCTTCTGTAATAATGATGAAAATATAAATTTCGTTTTCCCATAGACTTATGCTTATGAAAAGATAAGATTTATATATTCATACAGTTTTGCATGATATAGTACAAATTTTATCTTTCCATAAGCATCAGTATATGAGAAGGTATAGCATTCATGAATGATTTAGATTAGAATCTAGTAATTGTTTTTACTATTCCTAAACAAAATACAATGATTAAATAAAATTTCATATTCTGTATATCGGGTGTCAAACTGGTTGCCCTTGAAGTGATTTTTTGTGGCCCCCAACGTTCTTAACTAAAATGAGAATGAGAAACAATATTTTACAAAATAATAGGAAGTAATTCTCACTTCATAATGTCATATACTATGATGCACTAGTTTGATTTTAATGAAATTTGTTGTACAAGTTTTTTTTCGATTGGACTTATAGGACATATACATACAGATGACTTTCGGATTGGTGTCACATACTAAGTGCTTTCCTGCAAGGACTACATCGTTTTGTGTGAAATTTCTTACCAAAAAACAAAAAGTCATAAATGAGAACCTGTATTTTTTGGATAGCCAAATACAATAATTAGGTTCCAAACAATCCCTCTTTGAAGGACATGTATAAAGGACGTGCTAACGGGCTTGTTAAAGATTTATTTGTTGTGTTATTAACTTATTTAAAAAATGTAAGTAGTAATGGATATTTGAATTTATAAAATTTTAATGAAAGCTTTTGTTTTTGTACAGAAAATGTGACTTTTAACACAATAGAAAATTAAAGGTTGATAGTGAGGAATTAAATTAAAAAATCATGTATAATTAAAAGCAATTATGTAGTAATTATATATTTTTGCAATATGTTCTTTTGATTACACAATGTTTTTTAATTATCCTTTCTATATTTCTGAATCTTTACTCTAAAATGTAACATAAACATTTTGTAGAATGTATCTAAAATGTAACTTTAAAAAATTTAAATATGATGTGGCCCACAACAATCTTACAGGCTTATTAAATGGCCCTTGAATTAAAATCAGTTTGACATGCCTGATATTATCATAGTAGATGTGCAGTGGTAATAAGTAGTTCAAGAAATCTTTCTGCAAAGCTGTATATGTACATGCACAAAATGCACCAGAATTATAATTTAATTCTAGCAAAAACAAATTTATTTGCCCATAGTATTGATCTAATTTGTATTTTTATAAATGGTTTTAAAATAATGTTATGATGACAAAACTATATTAGTGTCTATATTATTTAATTCTGTAATAATATACAGTGATACCTCGGATCACGAACGTCTCGGTTCACGAACAAATCGGTCTACGAACACCATTTGCGAATAAATTTTGCTTCGCTTTACGACGATGCTTCGGTTCAGTGACAGTTAGCTTTTTTGCATAATTATGGATACATTACCTTCTTCAGTACCTGTAAAAATTCATTATTATTAATGAAGCACCTTTTGATTTGCTGTGGAATAAAAATTAGTAATTATTTGTAAGTTGCTGATTAAATAAATCTTAACATATTTTGCCCCATACATTTGCCAGCAGATGGCGAAAAATATCGAATTCACTGTAAAATTCACAGTGAATGTAAAGCGTTCACTGTGACTTCGAAATCGCTGTTATCATCACAACACTAATTATGACTTGTATAAAATATTTTACCTTATTAGGAAATGAAATT
This sequence comes from Olivierus martensii, assembly GCA_000484575.1. NCBI lineage: Eukaryota > Metazoa > Arthropoda > Arachnida > Scorpiones > Buthidae > Olivierus > Olivierus martensii. The sequence goes on along the minus strand of AYEL01005287.1, from coordinate 21,037 downwards.
TTGACAAATATATTATTGTTTTAAAATATAAGTATATATATATTTTTTGAATCAGAAAAAGATATAGTAAAAGATTATAAACGGTGTGGACGGACCCACACGATCCATACAACGTTGGTTATATGCATGTTTCTGTAGTTAATTATTATGAGTAATAATAATATAACTTTAAACAACTTAATACAATGTACTATATATTTAATAATTCCAAACTGTTAGTAAATTACAACAATTAATACATCAAATAAGTAATATAACAATATGAGTTAATATTAATACAAGTTGGTTATTTATCTTCTTCTAAGATTCTATTAATCATTTCTAAATTTTCTCTTGTTTGTCTGTATTCTGTATCTTTTAACAGAAGTTGGTTATTTATCTTCTTCTAAGATTCTATTAATCATTTCTAAATTTTCTCTTGTTTTTGTTCTTGTCTGTATTCTGTATCTTTTAACCGCTGTTTCTTGAGATTGGTTAATCTCAGCATGTAATCGGCGTCGTTTGTCGTCTTCTGTCACGTTATTCTGTATCTTCGTAGCAACTATATGTCGATATTCTGTCATGCATGTAATCGGCGTCGTTTGTCGTCTTCTGTCACGTTATTCTGTATCTTCGTAGCAACTATTGAATATATGTCGATATTCTGTCATATTTAGAGGCATTTCCGTCAACTTTTCTTTCTCTATCATTCGTTTTATATATTGTAAGGGATTTTTAATAGCTGTTCCTGCGGTGTTAATAAAGAATTTATCTGGCTCCCATAGTGGTCTTACTGTATGATAATAATATTTAAATAATAACTGTTCAAATTCTATCGGTAGGTAAAACGATGCCTGCGATGTTTGAACAGATTTTACGTCGCTTACATAGAATACATTACTTTCTATACCCTCTTCATATTCTACATTTCTGAAATTACAAATTGTCTGTGGTCGATGTCCTATACGCAGTATACAACCAGCCATATAACATATAATTATGCGGAATTCGTCCTCCGACAATATCTCGGTTTCCATAATATTTTCTATACGTTGTTTTAATTCTTCCATCCATTTAAATTGTTGAGGGTTTTCTGGTAATTGAATATAATGTCTTCTCCGTTTAATAGCTTTTATTCTCTCGGTAACATGTTCTCTTCTACTCATCTCTTTACAAACTTCTTTAACAATCTCATAGGTATCGTTATTTTGATATTTTCTATTAACTAAATATTGTATAAATTTCAATATTCCTTTTATCCAAATGAAAAGACTATCTCCTTTTAATCCGCTATCCAAAAGAACATCGAAGGCATTACCTAAATTCTCTTCTGCAAATATATCTAATGGTCTTCTTTTTTCTTAAATATTGGTACATTTTTCTGACATTATTATACAATTGTTTTGTTTTAGCCGAAAATATCGGTCCTTCTCCAATATGTAATAATCGTCTAAATCCTATTATTTCTGGCAAACTTTCAGAAGCAAGCTCGTACATTCCTGCAGCTTCTAATTTACCGGAAACAGAATTAATAGGATATTTTATTTTCTTCGGTGTTAATGACATTAATACAATTGTATTTTACCGGAAACAGAATTAATAGGATATTTTATTTTCTTCGGTGTTAATGACATTAATACAGTTGTACTACTAGGTTCATCCGATACTGGTGGTGTTTTTGTGGTGATTCGACTCTTGTTTCTGATCTTACTGGTGTTATATTACCGGAAATAGGTGATGATGGTTCTACCGGTTCCGGTCTTAATGGTGATATATTACCAGAAGACGATGCTACTGCTGTAGTCGTTTGTAATGACGTTGTTACCGTATTCGTAGTGTCTTTTCTTAATGGTGACCCTTTGTCAGTCGACCCATTGGGTACATATACTTTCAACAGCAATTTATGATCCGAATGTCTATAGAAATATATATAATCATCGATATGAGAATATGAGAAAGTTGTAAATTGCCACATTTGACATAAACCGAGAAGAAAGGTGTATACATGTTCTGTAAACCCATGAACTCTACTACAATGTCGTTTATAATACGTTGTAGGAACTTGACATTCGTGAATTTTGTGATTTTTTCCTTAGGTGGCATCTGAAAAATAGAAATATCAACTTATAATATACACTAACAATCCGCTAAGTGGTATCATACAAATGCACTCGTCACGCCGAGTTGTTTGATACGCGACTTGTATGTGACGGTCCCCAAAACATTCGGGGGTTTACGGGTGGTTTCCCCTCGTGGAGATGAGTTGTTTGATATATGACACACCCAGGTTCGATTACATTGAATTTCCGACGACCCCTTGGGGGTTGGGGACCATTACCATCGGATAGCCTCCATGAAAAGGAATCCAATGATATATTACAAGGCTATTCCGAGAACATTATAAAATGGACTGTTTTTTTATATTAACTCCATAAAAAATAGGAATCCAATGATATATTACAAGGCTATTCCGAGAACATTATAAAATGGACTGTTTTTTATATTAACTACATAAAAAATACTACTGTATATAAAAAACCAAACTATCATAAACTAGTTCTACTAGTTATTGCAATATAGTAACATTCTACTAGTTGTTGTTATATACTGTTTATTACTATTTTAAAGTTAATTTCTAATAAAATATTATATATACTACAGTTTTAAGACTTTCTACTGATTTAGCATGTGATGATGATTCAGAAGATGAATATATATCTGAATCCAAATGCTGAGGAAAAAGATCCATTGTTAAATCAAATTACAATACTTAGAACAGACGGATAAGCTTCAAATGCTGAGGAAAAAGATCCATTATTAAATCCAATTACAATACTTAGAACAGACGGATAAGCTGGTTTAATGATATAAACCGCACTGGTTTAATGATATAAAGCGCATGCGCGGGATTAAAAGTTCGACTATTTGTGTGGAGCAAAATATTCTAGTTCCGAACTTGTTCCAAACAGGTTTGAGCGCTGTTGGAACAGAGAACATTCTGCAAAATGTTTTCACTCGGGTCTGCTGGAACGTTATTTTCGCTTTGCGCATGCTCGGACAGTTCAGAACTCGTTGCTGGAACAAAGCTAATAGCCGATAAAAAATTTTTGAACTGTTGAATTTTTAAAATTTGATTAAACAGTTATATAGATTATTAAATTCTGATTCAAAAATATATAACATATTGTATTTGGTAAAATATGAAGAAAGACTGTATAAACATCCGAATATTTAATGGATATACAGTTTTTTATAATATACTGAATTTTTTTTTGTAATTTTTATAATTTTCTTCCTAATTAACCTAGAATGTTCAAATTTGATATGGACATATAATTTAATATTGTTTAAAAATTTATACTTAAATTTTAAATATGAGGTCTTTAAATTTTAGAGCTCATAAAAATTATTTTTTAAAACTAGTTTTAATATACGCATTATATTTATAAGTATTTTATATCATAAGAAAATAATAATAAACCAATATAAATTAAATTATTTAACAAAATTATGCATATTTTAAAGTAAATATTTATATACTAATAACTTTTCTAATAATTAATAGAATTTTTGCAGATGAACATATTATGTAATCTAAAATTATAATATATTATTTCAATAAAAAAATTTCAAATTTTATCGATTAGTTTCCAAATTAGACCAAATTCAAATTTTTGAATGTGTATTGCACGCAGAGTTTCAGGGGCTATGGGATTTTAATGTTAAAATAAATTTTATTTAATAACTCACTTGTCAGTTAATAATAAATATTAATGTAAGAAATATAAATATATGGTTAACTGAAATTATACGAATATAATAAAAAATTGAAGTTTGAAATCCGATATCTATAAGCAAAGTAACAATGATCCGAAAATTATATGATTTTGTAATATTATTTAATAATTATTATAAATATATAAAATATACATAAATGTTTAATATAATATAAATTAATAATACATTTATATTGATTTTGAATTCCGACAAAAATATATAGATTTCTAATAATCCGTAAATTTACTAACAGTTTGGAATTATTAAATATATAGTACATTGTATTAAGTTGTTTAAAGTTAATTATTATGAGTAATAATGTTATAACTACAGAAACATGCATATAACCAACGTTGTATGGATCGTGTGGGTCCGTCCACACCGATGTGTGGGTCCGTCCACACCATATGTGGGTCCGCCCTCGCCGTTTTAACCTATCCTCGGACAAACAACGGTTGGCCGGGGACAGTCTAGGCCTGTCCACGGAAGATCAAACGATACATTTATATTGATTTTGAATTCCGACAAAAATATATAGATTTCTAATAATCCGAAAATTATTTTGAATTGTTGTGAGGGACAGGTTTGGCTCTTCCGTCTCAAAAGTTTGCCGACCCCTGCATTAGAATAATACTCGTTGAACTCATAAACAAGATGGCGGATTTCCGGTAAATAATGATTTCGTATAAATTATGAAAACTGCTTTTTTACTGATATTTTATATTCTAGTTAATAAAGTATTTTAATAAATATCTTATTTAAAATTTGTATTATAATCTCTCTTCATACGGTAAAATAGCAACTTTAAAAATATATATATTTATTTTAAATACTGAACTAGACGATAAAATTATCAAGATACCATTTTTTAATGACAGTTTTTTTTTTATTATTAAAAAACTGAGTATTAAGATTGTGTTTAAAAGTTTAATAGTTAATATTATAAATAATATGTAAATTTTTAAAAATAATGTTGGTCATGGATTTTTGAATTTCACTATAACTTTTTTTTCTTTATTATTAAACTTTATCATCATTCTTATCGACCTCTTTGAAAAATATAATACATTACTTGTGAAAGTGGCGTCATAAACGGAAGATCAAACAAAAACCTTCCAGACCGTTGATGCTACTGCTACAACAAGTCTACCAGGTACCATCCGTTGCTGCTACGGTCAGAGAGTACACAGTCTAGGTGCTTGTCCCGGCTCCACCGCTACGACGACATCGCAGCCGCCTATGTCTCGATCCGTCTGGTGACCTTTGACCTTTGAGGTTAGGTTAGGTTATCTAACGTTAGGTTAGTGGACCTTAGGTTAGCATAAATAAATAAATACATTACTTGTAAAGTTTAACGATTCAACGATTTTTTTTAATTCCTAAATTATTTTTTCTCGCTTCTTTTTGATCTCCCTCAAACTTCCGTGGCACACCTGTTGAAAATCGCTGCTGTATAGAGTAATGGATGTATAAGAAATTTTCACAGATGCGTGTATTTTGCTTGTCATAATACGTGGGTTGCGTATTGCTTCTTTTTGATCTCCCTCAAACTTCCGTGGCACACCTGTTGAAAATCGCTGCTGTATAAAGTAATGGATATTAAGAAATTTTCACAGATGCGTGTTTTTTGCTTGTCATAATAAGTGGGTTGCGTACTATCATTCTTCGCTGATAAAAGGATGCAGTGCTATTATTTTTAATTGATAAAAATGCGCGCAATTGAAAAAGTTTGAGGACCGCTACTGTAGAAAATTGGGATTCATTAGCACAACCGATTCATTTGAGCACTTAGCCCATTTGTACAACCATCATCTCTATGATTAACGATAAAAATTAAACAACGTACTCAAATGAAAATTTAAAAATCACAAATTGTAGAAAAATATAAATACAGTAGTACTATTATACAAAAATATCGTTTAGTTTCTTTGAAGAAGTAACTGTAGCTTGTGGAATTTTAATTATTTTAGTGTAGCCGGAATACCCCTAATCTGTTAATTATTAATTTTTAGAATAGTGCTGTAGTAAGTACAGTCGATTCTCGTTATTCGCGAAAATTTATTTGTAACCACAAAATCGATTTTCGCGGAAATTAAAAATTTTTTTTTTCATAAAATAATCTTTAATGATTTTTTTAAAATATTATTATTATGATGAGAAAGTGTTTCTAAACATTTTATTGTAAACTGGTAGCATTTCATTGATAAATGTTAATTAGATTGAAGTAAATTATTTTTCGGTATTGTAAAGAAAATTTTATTAATAACTTTGCCGATAGATGGCGGGATAAATTCACTACCTTTAATTTTTATTATATAGTATTTTAAAAATTAAATTTTTTATATACTTTTAAATATTAAGCATTTAATAAAAATATTATATATTATGGGATAGTGTAATCTATATGTTACGGTAAAAGTGATTAATCCTATGATTATACATAATCGCCAGTTATTATGCATAATCACCAACGATTTCAGTAAAAGTGATAAATTTTTTTCATATATTGCGAATTTATTATATTTACCGGTGATTATGCATACTCGCCGTCTCGTAGCGGTAAATATGATAAATCGTACGTAATTAATTAAATTTACTGGACATTATGCATAATTGCCAGTCTAGGATGGTAAATTTGATTAATAATGCATTCTCGTCGAGTAATGAAGTAATTGGGTGCATTCATCGTCATTTATGTAATAAGTTCGGCTTTAAGCCGTCAAAGAAAATAAGATCTCACTCGGTTCAAGAAATCATCGCAAATAAAGGCACGGAAATTAGAGTTGACACCCGGTAAAGACGTCTATAAAACTTGAACATGATACGCCCAATATTTTTGTATATGACAAAAAAGAAATTATGTCTTATTGAGATCAAAATCACAAATCAAGATTTGTTAACAACAGTTGAAAATGAAAAAAGAGGAAATATGAATTAATGGCAAATGAACTGAGCATTATGTATAAGTGCCAAGCAATGGCGTCACTACGGGGTTCACACTTTTTAATACGCTTACGATCAAGCCCGTTTGGCCAACTATATCTAATATCTAATATCATTGAAATGAATTTTCAATTGCTAATCACTTAAATATGATGCAAAATAAACACTAAGGTATCTTGTATATATATATGTATGGCTTTTAATGTTTAGATTCTAACAATAAATGATATTCTCTATGAACTCTTAAATCTCTGCTTTCTAACGAACAAACATTTTATATGCTATTGAGGGAGAAAAGGTGACACCATGAAATACCGCACCGGGTGACACCAATGCTAGGAACCAAGTAAAGGTAATTCCCTACGCGATGATTTGAGATGGTATCGCAACAAAAATCTTATCCGAGCTACTGATTTGTCCCTAAACGTAGAAGCATACAACCAGACTCGCATTCTCAAAAAAATTCTGGAAAACATCTTTGAAAAGAGACGCGGATTTGGTCAGGAGAGTATGGAAAACAGCGTTGAAAACGTACTGAAACTGCTAGAGATTATCGAAGTTAAAGACGAATGAGTGCTAAGAGGGGCTGTAAAAGTGAAACAGCAGAATCTTATAATTAAATTATTAATTAAAAACAACAAAAAGTGAGAAATTTCGTGATATTTACAAATTTTATGAACTATATTTTGGCAATTATGCAAAAATCGCTTTAAAAGTGATATATTCTGCGATATTCATCAAATTTACCAAATTCATTTGGAAATTATACATAATCGCCGGTAAAAGTGAGAAATTCTAGCATATCAAATTTATTCAACTTCATTTGAAAATTATGTAAAAATCGCCGGTAAAAGTAAGAAATTTAGTGAAATTTATCAAACTTGCCAAGATGATTGGTGATTATACATAATTACCGGCGATTATGCATAATCACAATTAATCACTTACCGTAACATATATACTTATTGTCAAATGTTTTTAAGAATATACAGTATATTTTAAATACTGTACAGTGGCATTTACCATCAAAACAATACAAACAATAATAAAATTCAAAAATTTCAGTACAATACTACTAACAAATATATGCCTTGTTATCAAATAGGAAGTCAAGACTATACATAAATCATTAGTAGTGCGTGTATATCAAAGATGTTGTTATACTCATACCCGTAACGGATCTGAACCGGTGGTATAGTCCGACTCTGACGAGAAAAATTCTGTAGTGACTCTAGTTCACGAAAGAGGGAGCCACTTTGAGAGGGCTAAACCAGGGGAACTGGTTGAGCTATATAATTGGTCAATCACCAAACGAGGCGACCTTTATTTTCACCAATTTCTCACCCATCAGCTATTACCATTTACCTAAAACGAATGGTTTAGCCCTCTCAAAATGGCTCCCTCTTTCATGAATAGTGCCACCACAGAATTTTTCTAGTCAAAGCCGGACTATACTCGTACCACTTATTCAGAATCGCTGAAGTAGAGTATAATAATAATAATTCGTAAAAATATTTATTATAAAAATCTATCCGCACCATTGTAGTTTATTTTATAATCTTTTTATAGGAAATAGTTGCGATAATATCTATGGGCAAAAATGTTCTTAAGCATTTTATATAACTATGAATTTCAATTTAGTAAAATGAAATTTAACTTCAAAAAATAATATGTCACAATAAAATTATGAATAACTTTTCAACTCTAGTAATCTAATGGATTACTGTCGCATCTATTAAACAAAAATGAGGTAAACAGAAACAATAATCCAATTATGATAACATCTACTTACAGCCATTACAGTTTGTTTTTAAATTATACTGGCTAGAGCAGTGGTTCTCAACCACTGTGAAGCGGCACATTAGTTTGCCGCCAAACCTTTGACGGTGTACTGCGAAAAATTAAGAATGAATTGTATGTATGTAATTGTATGAATCCTATACTGTATATTAATGACGGTGTACTGCGAAAAATTAAGAATGAATTGTATGTATATAATTGTATGAATCCTATACTGTATATTAGTAATGAAACATGGTTGGCTGGATAATCCTTTTGCAGTAGAACCACTGTACCGATTCCTATAAATAGGGTATCGTTAGAAAAATCTAGTCAATTTCTGCCACAGCCAAAATTTTTTGTCGTTATTCATAATTTAAAAATCAAGGAATAAAAATTAAAATTATAATTTCTCTAAAAAGACAAAACCGAAAGGTGGCGCTATAACTTAATAAGGGCATTGTCTTTAGATAGTATGGTCTGGATCCGCGGTTCTCAACCTTTATTTTTCTCGGGCCACATACATTTGTTCGCTACATTAAGAGGGCCGCAACATGCTATATCAGCAGTTGATAATCGTTGACGTCACGTGAAAAAGTCTGGGTCCAGATTCACAAAAGCGTCGTTATTGAACTAATGACGAAATATCGTCGTTATGGCTCGAAACGACGGTTGTCCGTATTCACAAAACTCGCAATCAGTAACAGCCATGTCGTTATCATCAATTTTAAGATGGAGGAAGAGTATTTTTCTGTCTCTTAGTCGATGAAGAGGACAGATTTATTATTCGAATATATCGATTACCTCGACTCAAGTTAATGATATTATAGTTGCGAGCTTATTCGTTTCTATAGATTACATAAAGATGCGATTTTTAAATTAATAGACTTTCACCTTATACAGAAAAAAGCAAAGCGTTCGTATGCTATAAATGTGGAAACACAAATATCATGTGCACTGAGATTTTTTTAGCAATGTTAGCTTTCAGTCTGTTATAGGAGATGTTCATATTAGCCAACCTACAGTACGATCAAGAATCACTACAAATGTTTCCAATGCATTATGCAGAATATAAAAAAAAAACATCAATTTTCTAAATGATTTGCGCCAGTTACAGACTATTAAACAAGATAAATAATTATTATAAAAATATATATTTAATTGAACTATTATGTTAGAAAGATAAATTAATTAGAATATAACTTTTAGAATATACATCAGCTCGTTTCTTTCAAATTTATATCAAAAAGTATTAAAACTATTTAAATTATTTATAAAAATGAAAGCATTTATTCTGCAGGAGTGAAACGCTGTTCTTTATCCTTCTTGTCCTCCATTTTTACCCAGAGGTCACTTTCTTATTGGCTATATTCATAGAAACGTTGCGTCATTTCCATACTCTCGAAACAAGACGACAATAATTTCGTCGCTTACGACGTGTTTTGTGAATAGCATTTACGATAAATCGTTAAATAACGACACTCTGTGTGAATCTGGCCCCTGACTTTTAAAAAATCGCCTACAGAACACTTGATTTCTCAGTTCGTGAATGCCATAGAGCAGTGTTTTCCAAACTGTGGGGCGCTAGTCTATTGTCAGGGGACGTGCAAGAATTTACAAAAACATCATTTTTGTGACAAACAAACAAAATAAATTCAAATTATTATAAAAAAAATATCTGTTTTTTTGAGAAATTGTTTTAAATTTTTTAGTATACAGGTATATAAAATAAGAAGATAACGCTGCGCCAGAATAGATTTCGTCATGATTTACAAACTTAATAAACGGCTTAAATAAAAATCTAAAATCAGATGAAGAATTTATTGAAGTATCTAAGAATGAGGAAATTTATCAAAAATTTCCTTGGTAAATATGATTAAAAATTTAATTTGTTTGCTTATACACGCGACAAAGCGACGCAAAACTGAAGACTACAGCGCCGCGAAACAATAAGCTTTTTTCAGAAACGATTAATTATAAAAAAATTATTTTTGTATGGTGAAGCCGTGGAATCTTAAATAGCAAGATTTTTCTCCTCGGCTCTTTTTCATGCATTGTAAAATTTTTATGAGTACATCAGAAAAGACTTAGCAATTTAGGAAAATTCTAATTTTTCCAGATTTAAAAAAATTTAATATCAGAATTTTTATTTTTTCATGTGGGAGAAGAATTCTGCGCTTTCATTAAATTCATGACTGTGAGTTCCGGGCTGCACGTGAAAGCTTGATGGGCCGCAGGTTGAGAATGGCTGGTCTGGACACTCGTTTCGAAGTTTGTACTGTCATTCCTGTTAGCCACTCTAGGGGACCTAGTCTCGAGTTTATCATGTTAAAACGCATTCGTGTTGGTGTCACGTGTTACTGCTAACTCCCTATCAATTCTGTCTAAACATGGGAGTTGGTGTCACGTGATACTGCTAACACGAATGCGCTGTAACACGATAAACTCGAAACTAGGGCCCCAGGTGTCACATAAGTCGCATCTTCCTTCAAACGTTTGCTCTTTTAATGGGCTTTTCAAATACTATATTTCATAAAATTAAGCAATCAAAATATTTGTTGATCTTTTGTAATCTCTTTAATCGCTTTAATTTCTATCTAAAGACCGCTTTTTTAATGGGCTTTTCAAATACTATATTTCATAAAATTAAGCAATCAAAAAATTTGTTGATCTTTTGTAATCTCTTTAATCGTTTTAATTTCTATCTAAAGATCATGATAAGGGCCGCCATTTAATGATCCCGTATACGATTGTCTGTAATCCATGTGCTGTAATCTGAATGTAATAAATAAGAATAAATACAATAATCTGTTAATAAAAATTCGTTGTTAATTCTAAATTATTATTTAAAATAATTAAGTGTGCCCCCAAATTTTAATATATTAAAATGTGCTCTTCAACAGAAAAAAAGGTGAGAACCACTAGAGGCTAGTATTGGACTAGCACTTGGACTAGAGGCTAGTATTCGGACTATAGTTTAAATCAAAGTGTGCCAAGAAAAGTACTTGATAGGATTGCACACATTGCAGAGCCCGGAAAAAAATGGTATCTATTTATAGGAGGGTCGAGATACACAAAATATCCCTAGTGAACTAGGGGTCAAAAATCAAAATTTAACGAGATATACAGGCTGAAAGTTAAACGGTGCATATGGTTTGACACTGTACTTCACCTCGGTGTGCAGTGCGACGCGTCCCGTTTCAGTGCACTGTTACCTATGCCATCCTTTTTTTGTCAACAGACGACGCCATTTTCTATTCAGGAAGAACACTATGTGGCGGGCGCGAAACAAGCTCTTCCAGGCTGCCATTCCGGATCCTCTCGAGGGCGCCCGCCTTGACGTGGCGAGAGGACTTACTGGCTGTCACTATGCCTGTACCTGTTCAGCCGGGCCGGCACGTCCATAGTGACAGGGAGAAACTAAGAGGTTGCCAATTGCTTGGCGAAATTCAGGCGAAGACGACCCACACCACGGGTGGACGTGTAACCAGTAATGTTTCACTTTTAAACAATGAGCAGGCCATCTATGTATATAGAAATCTGTGCGCCCACCTCAGGCGGCCGGATGGCCGAGTGGTAACGCTGTCGGCATGCTACGCAGGAGGATCCGGGTTCGTGTCCCGGATTTTTCGGGGTACTGGGCCCTGCCTGGTGATCCCCGTCCTTCACCATGCGGCCCCTCTCCACGGGTCCCTCTCGAGGGCGTCCGCCTTGACGTGGCAAGAGGGCTTACCGGCTGTCACTATGCCTGTACCTGTTCAGCCGGCCGGTACGTCCATAGTGACAGGGAGAAACCAAGAGGTTGCCAATTGCTTGGCGAAATTAGGCGAAGACGACCCCACACCACGAATGGACGTGTGCAGACGTCGGTGTGCGTCAGTGGCTGTCGAAAGGAAGTGGTTCCCCCGAATAGACAGCTGCTGGAAGTCCTAGCGAATAATTCGCCCTTGGATCTCGTTTGACTTTCTATAGAGAGATCCAGCAGCAAAACTGGTCGGCCTGGGATAGTCCCTTGCCCCGGCCCCCACTGGATGGACGTGTGCAGACGTCGGTGTGCGTCAGTGGCTGTCGAAAGGAAGTGGTTCCCCCGAGAAGACAGCTGCGGGAAGTCCCAGCCGAATAATTTGCCCTCGGATCTCGTTTGATTTTCTATAGAGAGATCCAGCAGCAAAACTGGTCGGCCTGGGATAGTCCTTGCCCCGGCCTGTAGTTCGCTACTCGACCGTCCGAGTCCCTGCAGATCCGGGATTAAGAATCGGTCCGACATATGCCCTGCATCTGTAGTTCGCTACTCGACCGTCCGAGTCCCTGCAGATCCGGGATTAAGAATCGGTCCGATGTATGCCCTGCGTGAGGTAAGAGTTCTCTATAAGGGTCCCAATCCCAAGGCGTTGTACCGTGCCGAAGGAAGGGATGGTGGAGGAATAGAAGCCGTTACGGTGCCCAACCGAGAATTGGCCTTGCTCGGGCTAGTGGGTTCATCCAGAGGCCGGGGGAAGCGTAGCGGTGATTCCCTAGGGAATCATCAAACCTCGGGGAGTTGATCCGAGCGATATTCGACCACGGCAATGCGCAGAGCCCGGCCATTGCACGGCGTCGCTCGATATCGTCTCCAAGGTGACCCACCAGTCAGGCGCTGACAGAGTGCTGCATCGGTGATCGAGCCGGGGGAGATTCTCACCCATTTTCCAGTTGAGGTTGGACCGCGCGGTCACGCGTTCCACCCTCCCGTTGCGATTACTAGTAACGGTTTTGCATTCTAAAGAAGGTTCAGCGATTCCTTTCTTTTCGATCTTCCAGCGGGCTGCCGCATTTTTGCGGCGGTTTTCCCGAACTACTGTGTCATAAGGTGATCTCCTTCTTTAGGAAAACTGGTTGTAGCAAATCCGTACAGCCTCTTTGTGTCTTCGCTCCCTCTGTGGACGAAGACGATTCTCGGCCAGTAAAGGTCACTTCGGCGACGCAGTGCACGGGCTACGGATGCGGCCTTCTTACCCCTAGGGCTGGCAAACTTGAGCGAGTCCGCCGTATACGTGTTTCGTCCGCTTCGTGGACCAAGAGGTGGCAGGCGAGTCCTATACGGATGCGGCCTTCTTACCCCTAGGGCTGGCAAACTTGAGCGAGTCCGCCGTATACGTATTTCGTCCGCTTCGTGGACCAAGAGGTGGCAGACGAGTCCGCACCCGAGTGGCAGGCAATGATTAAGCCGAGATTATTCTCGCAGACGTGAAGTGAGTACTTCACGTCTGTAGTAACCTCGTAGGTGGAGCAGGGGAGCGGCCTTCTGGCCTGTCTCAGAATACGAAATGAGCCTGCCACTCCGGATTGTGGAGGACGGGGATCGACGGGTCAGGTCCGGACCCCATGATAAATATTTTCAAGGGGGTAGGATCCGAGACTCGAACCAGGGTCCTTCGGGTGGAAAGCAAAATCGTTTCCACGCGGCCAATCCGCCGACTACCTATGACAACTAGACGCCTGTATATCTCGTTTATCTTTGACCTTTCACCCCTAGTTCATTAGGAATATTTTTCGTGTCTCGATCTCCCTATCGATTGGTACTATTTTTTCCTCGCTTTGCAATGTATGCAATCTTACCAAGTACTTCTATAAAGAATAGTATTTATCACATTTAGGCCGTGTCCTACTTGCAGGCAACGCGACGCTGTACGATGAGATACTACAAACGTATTTGCTCTGCTCTGTCGCATCCGTAATCGCTTCAAAAATGAACTAGTCTGTATTTCAGTTACAAAGAGCAACAGCAGGCGATGTTACGCATCGCTATGATACACACGTGAGACGCGTCGAGGTTATGTCTGTCGCTCGTAGTATCGCATCCTACAGCGTCGCGTCGCTTGCATGTGGGATACAGCCTTAAATTTATCATATTCATAGCATATTTCAAAACTAATAAAAGTTTTGAGACAGTTTATATAGTTATGAAATGAAAAAAAGAAAAAAAAAGTACAAAAATTATAAAAAAAATAAAAATTAGTATTTTTATATAGGTTGAAATTCATTCTAATCATAAAGTAATAAATTAATATGAAAACGAATTCCAAGAAAAGTATAAAAGGAAACCAAATAATTAATATTAAAATATGTAAAATATTGAATTTACAGTATTCGAAAAATAAATAATTTATATGAAGAAAAAATTTACAGAGTAAACGGCCCAGAAATCCACTCTCCTAGGCCATGACTGGTTTACTAAAGTCACTGCTGAAAAATATTAAACATTGTTTTGTTCAGATGATACTTATGCCCTTTTCCAAGCCACAGGGAATTTTATTGCCCTCTACGGATCGCCGACATTCCTGATGAGATCGGCAATCAAGTGAAGATGGGATTCAAGGAGTTTGGCCCGGTTCCGTCCTGAAAATATCTGGCTGTGAAACTCTCTTTCTCAAACAATAAGCGACTGAATCACATTGTAAAGCCGTTAATTTTAACAAACACTAATAATAATAAATAAATCTAATCTAACGGTTTAAACGACTCTGCAAATCCAGAGTTCGGCCTGAACTCAGGTCTTTTCTAATTTCTAAACTAAATATAATCAAATCCAAACAATCTATCAAAACTTAACGTCTAACCGGCAAAAAAAAAAAACCGGAAACTTCCAACTAGAAGTAGCAAACAAGTGTTAGATCTAGAACGACAAAACGATGTTAGAAACTTACACTAATAAATTGAATAAATTCTCAAAACAAGTTAAATAACAAAAATATAAATTTATTAGACTCAAAACACTTACAAAAGTGTTGATTAAAGCTTTATTTAAACAATAATAAAGCAACAATCAAATAATCAACGAAACTTATTTAATCCAAATCAAAGATCCAAAAATCAATTATTCACAAGAAATAACCTTAAATATTACTTAATAAGATTTAATAAGTAAGATCTAATACCACTATCACCGATACAAACTTCTAGCAATTGTAGACCTTTACAAGACTTCAATCGTCACTTAGCCAACTTCATTTTGATGCCAACACTTACTATGTCTTTTTTTCCTCCCAATCCCGATGGGGGTTATTGTGTTTACTTGTCCACCGAATACGAACTTTATTTAAACAATAATAAAGCAACAATCAAATAATCAACGAAACTTATTTAATCCAAATCAAAGATCCAAAAATCAATTATTCACAAGAAATAACCTTAAATATTACTTAATAAGATTTAATAAGTAAGATCTAATACCACTATCACCGATACAAACTTCTAGCAATTGTAGACCTTTACAAGACTTCAATCGTCACTTAGCCAACTTCATTTTGATGCCAACACTCACTGTGTCTTTTTTTCCTCCCAATCCCGATGGGGTTATTGTGTTTACTTGTCCCCCGAATACGAAAAGCGCCCGAGTGTAAAGAGGATACGAAAAAGTGGAAAATGTTGCAGGCGAGCCCGCTGGGTGGTCCGGGTTCGTATGGGGCCCCACCGCGAGCTCTCAGTCACGGATGGGGTCACTGCCAAGGCAGTCCCGATTCCGTATAGGAGCCCACAAGTGAACCGCCCCAGTGACGGACCTCGGAACCACCTACGCAAGTGATCCCTTTAGACCTCACTGTATCCCAATCCCTATGGGGGTAATGTATTGAATTGTTCCCCGAATACGAAAAGCGCGCGACCGATTCCGCATAGGAGCCCACAAGTGAACCGCCCCAGTGACGGACCTCGGAACCACCTAAGCAAGTGATCCCTTTAGACCTCCCTGTATCCCAATCCCTATGGGGGTAATGTATTGACTTGTTCCCCGAATACGAAAAGCGCGCGAAAGGAAGAGAATGCAAAAATGAGGCAGGCGAGCCCACCGGACGATCCGAGTCCTTATGAGGCCCCCGCACGCCCCTAGTGACGGATGTGGGCACCGCCGAAGCAGTCCCGATTCTGTATAGGAGCCCACAAGTGAGCCCCCAGTGACGGACCTTGGAACCATCAACGCGAAGTAACCCCTTTAGGAGACTTTTACTCCACGCTGGGTCAGACGGTGGATAAATTCTAACCTCTTATCCACAGGGGACCTAACTGTGTCATTTTTTCCCCCTTTTTCCCATGGGGTTATGTATAAACTTGTAAAATTGACCCCTTTAGGAGACTTTTACTCCACGCTGGGTCAGACGGTGGATAAATTCTAACCACTTATCCACAGGGGACCTAACTGTGTCATTTTGCCCCTTTTCCCCGTGGGGTTATGTATAAACTTGTCCCCCGAAAACGAAACGCGCACGAAAGAAAGCGGATAAGAGAAAGCCAAAATGAGGCTGGCGAGCCCGCCGGGCGCTCCAGATCCGTAGGGCGGTCCCACCGCAGGCTCCCAGTGACAGATGTGGGCACTGCCAAGGCAGTCCCGATTCCGTGTAAGAGTCCACAGGGAGCCTCCAAAGACGGATCTCGAAAACCACCCCCACGAAGTGACCCCTTTAGTCGCCTTTTACGACACGCGGGATCGGACGGTAGGTATATTCTTACCCCTACTCACAGGGGCACCTAACTGTGTCTTTTTTTTCCCCCGAACCCGAATGGGGGTTATGTTATGGAAACTTGTCCCCCGAAAAGAAAAGCGCATAACGAGAAAGCCGAAAAGAAGCGAACGAGTCCGCCGGGTGTCCGAGTCCGTATGCGGGCCCGCCGCAGGTCCCCAGTGACGGATGTGGACACCACCGAAACAGTTCCGATTCCTATAGGGACCCACAAATGAGCCCCCAGTGACGGACCTCGGAACCACCAACGTGAGGTAACTCCTTTAGTCACCTTTTACGACAGGCGGGGTCAGACGGTGGGTATATTCTAACCCCTACTCACAGGGGGACCTAACTGTGTCTTTTACCTCCCTTTCCCTGTGGTTATGTGGGTAACTTATCCCGCGACGACAAACGCGAAGACCGAAAACGTAAGACAGGCGGTCCAGATCCGTATAGAAGCACCACCGCAGGCTTCCAGGGACGGATGTGGGCACCGCCGAGGCAGTCCCGATTGCATGTAAGAGCCCACAAGCGGGCCTCCAGGCCCAGGGACGGATGTGGGCACTGCCGAGGCAGTCCCGATTCCATGTAAGAGCCCACAGGCGGGCCTCCAGTGACGGACCTCGAAAACCACTAACCGAGGTAACCCCTTTAGTCGCCTTTTACGACACGCGGGGTCAGACGGTGGGTATAATCTAACGCCTACTCACAGGGGACCTGGGTCTTTTTTTTTATTTATATGGAGGTTCTAGTACGATACTTTATCCTCCGATTGCGAGGGTTGGTATGAAGTTTGGATTCGCGGTGGGCGTACCCGCCAGGCGGTCCGGTGTCCGTATGGGGTCCCATCGCAAACCCTAGGGACGGATTTGGGCACCGCCAGCAGTCCCAGTTCTGTATAGGGACCCGCGAATGAGACCCCAGTGACGGACGAGACAACCACCAAATAGTACGAGATGACCCCTTTAGTCGCCTTTTACGACACGCGGGGTCAGACGGTGGGTATATTCTAACCCCCCATACCCAGGCTCTTCCATCTCGACCTTTTGCACGCGGGGTCAGACGGTGGGTATATTCTAACCCCCCATACACACAGGGGGAGGGGATCTTGTCGTTGGCTACATAGGCTTTTATATTGAGGGACGTACAGTCCCAAGCTTGGCTACATTTACATAAATACTGCGTAACAATATCAAATTTATTAGTTTACAGAGTAATAAATTCATGCTATCCTCTTTACAATTTAATTATATATCGAAAAAACATCGATACGAGATCATTCTTACTTTCTCACATCGGCTGTGGTAAAATTATTTAGATTGGATGACGTCACTAACCGAGAAAGCTCGTTCGGAAGTCAGATTCCCGTTCCGTAACACGTGATTGCTAACTACTGAGACGGAGAATGTGGAAGTAAGTTAACTCTTAAACAAAAATATAACACCTTAAATAACATTGAAAATAACGATAAATAATAAAAGAGCATAACAAAATAATAAACAGGATAGGTCAGAGTTAGCCTCTTTACAACACTACCATCCAGCCGACGTCCCTGTGCCATTAAACTATCCCTTAAGGTCTAATCAAAATTTGGCTGTTAGATAGAAAAAATTTTTTCGCGTTATTATTTTTTTATTAAATTCTTATTAAAATATTTAAAAAAAAAAATTTTACGCTGAACGGTTAATTATTCATCTGTGAACTTGGTTTACTTTTCAAATCGACTAACCAATCTAATGGTAAAAAAAATAAAAAATAGACCAAATATATTATTCAGAAATAAGTTCGCTATAATTTGAAAGCGGATGCTTGTTTGATATTATTATTTTATCGTTTTAAATCTTTAACCATACTGCCACAAAGAGTAACAAGTAACCCATTTTCTTGGAAACTTATCTATTTCTCAATATATTAGAAGTTTTTGTAATATATAGTTATTTTTTTAATGAACAGAAAACTATTTAATGACTTATTTCCATGTCAGTGTGTCATTAAATAATATACTCATTATAAAATTGTTTCCGGATAACTTGACACCTATATTTTTGAACCGGATTAATCGAGTATTCTTGATGTGCGGAGGATGTAGGCGATAGAAATAATAAATGACTAGAAATTACTCGCTCATATAAATGAGCGGAAATATAATCATGTGATTTAATCTAATATAATACTAGCGGAAATATAATCTTGTGATTTAATCTAATAATACTGTATATAACGATGAAATACACCTCCGAAATCGTATATGGAATCCAAACATTATTCATGGAATCGTAAAATCGCATCCATTAATACATTACAGCGCCATCTTCAGACTTTGTCTTTTTAGTAGAATTACAGTTTCACTGTAATTTTTATTCTTTAATTTTTAAATTATTAATAATAACAAATAATTTTTTATTTTTATTCTTTAATTTTTAAATTATTAATAACAACAAATAATTTGGACTGTCATTTTTAATAACAACAAATAATTTTGGCTGTCGCAGACATCCGAAAATTAGACCTTTCTAATACTTCAAATTGTTCTATGTTCATTCTATTGAATACAGTACTCTCATATAAAGTAATATTTAGATTAATGATATTTAATATTTAACTAAAACTATAGTAGACTTGAATTTCATTCATTATAATTATGAGAATTGTAAAAATTATTGAGATTCTTGGTCAAGAATTTATGCAACTCGTTTGGTGCATCTTGGTTCTTGAAACCTTGCTCCGTAAAACTTCACCAAATATTATGATTCTTTAGAAGGAGATTGTAAGCAACTACAGTACTGTATTTACAACAAAACAAAACATCACGCAGGTATTCTTGTAAACAGGGTGGGCAGTACTCAAAATAGGAATAATAGAAGAGAAAGACAGAGAAAGAGAAGGAAAAAAACTCAAATACTACTAATCAGACGGCGTCGTCTATTCTCTCCATTCTTTCCTTGACCTTCTCTCACATTTACCCTCCATACGTTCAGCATGTACTTTCTTTGTTAATCGTTCTCCAACCATTAGCTCCACATGGCTAAACTATCTCAAAGTAGTCTTATATACTGCATCTATCACATTTCTTTTCACTCTACATTACTTTCATATTTCGTCATTGGAAACACAATCACATCGCGTAACTCCAGAAACACCTCTCAAGTATTTCATCTCCACTGCACTCAAACGCTCTCTATAGCTTTCATCATATACCCAAGTCTCACTTCCATACATCAATGCTGTGGTTAGCACACATTGATGTACAGCCATCCTAGCATTCGTTGATAGATTCTCATTCCTAGCATACCTTTCAAGAGCACCACAACTTTTAATCCACATTTGCTCTTCTCATAATCTCACCATCAATGCAGTCTTCTCTCTCAAGCATGCTTCCTAACTATACAAACTCATCCACCTGCTCTAAATTCACCCCATTCAGTTCAGTTTCACATCTTGTACCTTCTTTATCCCTTCAAACACATGTCCTCTTCTCTGCATTTAATTTCATCTGTTTCCTCTGATATGCTCCATTCAATTGGGCAATAAGCATCCTCAAACCTTGTTCATTCTCGAAGAGGAGAACAATGTCATCAGCATATGGCAGACAGCACATTCACCTTCACACCCAATTCATTCACGAAAGTTTCCCTTACAATGCATCTATGTATGCATTAAATTATCAATTTATGAAACAAATACAAATTTTTGCAAAATTTTTGCCAATCTTTATATTTCTCATAAAATTACGACGTATCGCCTTCCGAAACCATGACACACTATCTATTTTTCTTTATTAAATTTAAAAGTTTGGAGACTACTAATCTAGACATGGATCAAGTGCTCATTTTCTTTAAAGTCTCCATAATTTTTTTAATTGCGAAACTTTAATTAGTAAAGAATAATATGTAGTATGCATCTAATACAACAGATACGTTTCAACGATATAAATCAGTGGTTCTCAACCTTTTTTCTGCTAAGGAACATATTTAATTAGTAAAGAATAATATGTAGTATGCATCTAATACAACAGATACGTTTCAACGATCTAAATCAGTGGTTCTCAACCTTTTTTCTGCTGAGGAACACTTTTTAGTATT
>AYEL01005248.1:0-22531 GCA_000484575.1 Olivierus martensii | reverse complement strand
TTATTATATATAATTATAATTCTTTTTATTAATATAATTTTCATTTGTGAATTATAACTGTTTTATTAATAAAATTGTTTTCTAAATGTTTATTGATACCATTAATTCAAAAATTGCATAATTTTAAAAATAAGCAAATGATCATATTCACAAAATGGGTTATATGTTCTAAATCAGTGGTTCTCAACCACTGTGCTGCGAAAACCTTTGATGGTGTATTGCGAAAAATTAAGAATGAATTGTATGTGTCTTATATACTAATAGTGAAACATGGTTGGCTGGATATTGCTTTTGCAGACCTACTGATTACTATAAACAGGCTACCATTAGAAAAATCTGACTCTCAAATTTCTGCAACAGCCAAGAAATTCGAGAGTCAGATTTTTGTCGTTAATCATAATCCACATTTTACTAGGGGATTAACGTGATTCAAATAATCCTAATCTAGCCAAACTTCCACCAGCGTTATTTTTTGAATTAACTGCCAAATTAATAATTATTTTAAATTTATGCTATGGTGCCCCCATCTGTCGGATTAATAATTATTAATTTAACTTTAGATTAAGGTGAGCCATCTATTATTTAATAAATTGAACTTTAATTTTTACTAATTTCCCAAAATTAAAAATTTGCCTTGTTCTGGAATCGAACCAGGGACTTCGGGTTACCGTCCCGACGCCTTACCAGTTAGACTACCAAGGTACCGGCAGATTTTCAATGTTCAATTATTAAATAATAGATGACACTACCTTAGTCTAAATTTAAATTAATAATTATTAATCCGACAGATGGTGGCACCGTAGCGTAAATTTAAAATAATTCTTAATTTGGCAGTTAATTCAAAAATAAACCGCTGGGGGAAGTTTGGCTAGATTAAGATTATTTTTTTGTCGTTATTCATAAATTAAAAATTAAGGGGGAAAAAATTAAATTATGGTTTCTCTAAAAAGACAAAATCCGCAGGTGGCGCTATAACTTAATAAGGGCTACCATTTACTGATCCTGTGTATGTCTGTAATCTGAATGCAATAATAATAAATACAGTCAAACCCCAATAAGACACCACTATCCATTCGGCGAGATTTTGGCGGCTAATCGGTGTTGGCAGTTTATCAAAAACGTGAAATTAAAAATTAAGGGGGAAAAAATTAAATTATGGTTTCTCTAAAAAGACAAAATCCTCATGTGGCGCTATAACTTAATAAGGGCTACCATTTACTGATCCTGTGTATGTGTATGTCTGTAATCTGAATGTAATAAATAAGAATAAATACAATAGTCTGTTAATGAAAAATTCGTTGTTAAATCTAAATTATTATTTAAAATATCTAGGTGGGCCGCCGAATTTTAAAACAATAAAATGTGTTCCTCAACAGAAAAAAAATTGAGAGCCACTGCTATATCGGATAAATATATTACATATCTAAAATGAAATTTGTTTATATTTTATCACACAAAGAAATTACAACTATTCATCAAACTACTATATGTTTATCCAATATTATGTAATAATAATAAGTAATATTTAAAATCACACAAAAACCTGTAATATATACAAATCTTTTATTTGTTGCAATTTTAAATGAAATTAAGCCATGTTGCATTATTTCAAATGTATTTTGAGTCTCTTCCCCTTCAAAATTTTTCGTCGCATTATGCATGATTATCATAACATGGTTTTCAAAGCTGATCGGAGAAACAATTTGGATTGGCCAGACCTATTTGTAAGTACTAATTGTTTTTCCGATGGCCAATTGTATGTGCCTTTTCAAGAGTCAATGAAGCAAAAAAGTTGAAACATTAGAAGATCGAACAAATCAACAGAATTCTAATAGAGAAAGAAAGATAAAGAAGTGAAAAGACACATGTTTCAAATAGAAAACATATCTATATGGGAAAGATTTCAGAATATATTGAAGAAAATCCTGAAAGTCATCTAAAAGGTTATAATTTAAGAGAAAGATAACTTAAGTACTATACCATGAACTGCCCGAGCAACGCCGGGCATGGGTATGCTAGTTTAATATATTTACCATCCAAACTTAACATTTCTAAAAACTATATACTTTACAATACAGTATATGTATTGTATATGTACAGTACTATATAGAAAACATGTCCATTTGGTGTTCTGATCCTCTATTTTGAGTTCTCTGTAAAGCACAATGTAAACGGCTTATTGTGCAGCAGAGGTTGGCAACCTATGACCCGCGGGTCACTCGGTGACCCAAAGGAACATTTGAAGTGACCTGCCAAAGAATTTGATTGTAAATGAGACTTGCACTCATTAGTTTAAAACTGAATCCTGAAGAAAAATTCTTAACACATCATTGATAACTTACACGGGTTTAGTGACAATACAATCAAACCTATAATTTAAATGTAGATTGATCAAACATATTTTGGTCTACTGCACAATTTCATCAATCCTAGCCCAAAATAGAACTGTCAATACACTAATGTCTGACCCATGGTAAAAAAAAGGTTGCCAACTATTGCTGTACAATATCCTTATTTGCTCGGTATGCAATAAATGATGTAAATGATCTGGTTCTTATGAACTTACGTTGTAGAAAATTTAAGTGTGAACCAGGCTTAAAGAGACCATGATTAACCATTAACTCCATCTCTCCCACTTGCTGGTTACAAATGAATCCAGAGTGCTTTAATACTGTATATAGAGTACTGATGAACTTCAGGATGTAAGTTGCCTTATATGTCCCTGGCAGATTAACAAGGACAAATACAATATCAAAATGGAATATTTGTTCAGACATTTTTATTGGCAGATAGTGTATGGCATCTTATTCGGGTTTGCCTATTCCATTAACATAGGGAAGATCCATTCTGCCAAATTTCTTGGCAGTTAGCGAGGGTGGAAGCTTATTGGGGGGCGTCTTATTGGAGTTTGACTGTACAATAATCTGTTAATGAAAATTCATTGTTAAATCCAAATTATTATTTAAAATATTTAGGTGTGCTGCCAAATTTTATAATAATAAAATGTGTTCTTCAACAGAAAAAAGGTTGAAAACCACTCTTCTAAATGAACAAAAGTGATATTTATTAGCCTGTTCAGTGCCAAGTGTTTTTTAAAATTAAATCTAATTAATATGCAAATATTAAAATTGTGAAATCTTTTGAAATTTTTACAACTTATTGCATTTTTTATTCTTTCTAACAATATAATCATTTTTTGGAATTTTATTTTTTTCACAACTTTTCTTTCCATATATAAGATTCACCAAAAACAATTTTTTTTCAATATGAAATCTTAGTCATCCAATGAAATACTTGATATTTTTAGATAGCATATCCTCTGAACAAAATAAGGCATGAATGAAGAAAATCAGACCATATTTTCAAAAATAATTTATAAAAAATGAAATATTAGTGTTACTTTTGTTGAAGTTATGGCATATAATTATAAAAAACTACATAAATTCAATGAAATATAAAATATTAATAAAAATATCAATATTTTTTATCATGTTCTTTTTTTATTTGTATAATTATTAGCTGTATTTTTTATAAATTTTCTAATTTATATTGGAAAATCTAAACATATATGAAAATGGTCTCTTTTCATAAGTAGCTATAATAATATTTTTTTTACTCTAATTGGATTGCAATTAGTTTATTGTAGCTAACTATCCAATATCACATGCTTTAAGGTGTAAAATATATTGTCTGCAATTTCTCATTAAGCCAAATAGCTGCCTTATTTTTAAGTTTTACACATATTTAAATGGTTGTAAGTTGTTTCTCCTAAATATCAGTGAAAATGAATGATTAAGATGAGAATATTTTCTTACAGATAATAATCTTTAAGAAAAATTCTCATCTTGCAATTCTTATTTTATAAATCCTGAGAATTTTCTAATGTTTTATTTCCTTTTAAAATAATATATTATATTCAACTTTATCATCCTGAATGTTAATTTTTGTGAACATTCTAGATAGTTTGAGAATGTTATAGGATGTTCTAGAATTTTATAGAATATCATGAATCAGGAAACCTGATTGTTCTGGAATTTTTCTAGAAGCATCACAAAAAACATGATTTGTTGTTCAATTGTTTTCTGTTGTACAGAGTACAGTTGTATTTTCATCAGTATGAAAATAAGAACTAAGCTTAAAAGTGATGTGAGGCACTCTTTCATTCACAAAGCAGTTAATGTTATATAAGTATAAGTACTATAGGATTGAATACATCAAAAGAATTTCTCAACAAGTGTTAGAAGCATATATTCAATTGTTTAAATATCCCTGCTTTATATCAAAGAAAAATCAACAAAAATTTTCAGAATCCAAAAGTAGATTACTTTGATCATCATCATTTACATAATACTATGGCAATGCTAGTGCATTTACCATCACCACTTTCCACATGTGGATCATCAAAGTATTTCATTGTTGAATAGTAAAAACAATAATCAAAACATTAATTTGGCTTAAAGATTTTATTTGAATTAAAAATATTTTGAATTTGAAGATAAGTTTTTTTTTTTTTAAGATTTAAGGTAAACATATAACACTATCTGTTTATGAAATTTAAGTTATATAGGGAAATTTATATTTCTGGACATTCTATCATTTTTAATTTATTTTGAAAAAATTTATGGAAAAATTTATTTTTAACTTTTATTTATATTAATTGTTTTGCATAATGTAACTAATAATAAATATTTGTTTTATAATGTATTTAATTATTATTTAAAATATTATTCAAGGTGTTGTCTATCTATATCTAATTGGTGGTGTGGTTGCGGTACTACAGAACATCGATCTAGAACTGTATTTATTGGAAGAACTTCAAATGAAAACTTTCCACCAAATATTATAAAAAATCAGAAATATAATATCATTACTTTCATTCCATTAGTAAGTAAATTTTCATAAATTTTTAAAACAAACTGTTTAAATGAATTTAATGATGAAATGGATGGTTTAATATTTATAGGTGTTGTTTCATCAATTTAAATTTTTTCTCAATTTATATTTTCTTTTGATGGCAATATCACAGTTTATTCCTGAAATTAGAATTGGATATTTATATACTTATTGGGGACCATTAGTAAGTAACTAACTTCTGCTATTTTTTTATATATAGTATTAGTATTATTATTTATAATTTTATTAATTATTATTATAAATATTATTATTATATTATAGTATTTTTATTAGAGCTTTTATTATTATTAGAATTAGATGCCAGTATTCCTTATTACCTACTGAGTTCAGCAGACTGATTGCATGCCATTGTAAGAGATTTTGGAAATAGATACCAGTATACCATATCAGCATGAATTGTCACAAAATAAGCCTTGATTATAATTAATAATTATATTGTATTATATTCAAGGGTTATTTATAGGAAAATTTATATTTCTAGATATTCTATCATTTTTAATTTATTTTGAAAAAGTAAATTAAAAATGAAATATTAAACTGTTTATCCCAATTGGATAAAATTGCTTTATCTTATGCACCCAGACAATATGAGTAGTTTGGTTTGTTTTTCTCAAAGATATGTTCAGTTTGTTTTTGGTTTGTAAAATAATCAAGATAACATTTTGCTTTGAGTCATAAAATTCTGCATTTGCATAATTCTGGGAATCATTTTTGCTTTGGTAACACAGCATCTTGCATTATATGATTTGATTATTGTTTTCCATACATTTGTACATATGTACTTTTGGTGCCAAAATACATAAGTATAAACAAAATCCATTTATCTTTATATTTGCCATCTTTAGGAAATTTTCTTATTGTTGTTAGTGCAACCAAATACAATACAATATGGCATAATGAAAATTTTACAAATAAGCAGTTACATTAAAATTAAAATATTTTTATCTAAACACACTGTTTTTACTTAAACTTATTGAATCTATAGTGCTAAGTTACTTCACTCAGCTGTAGACATTCTGCAACTAATCAGAGTAAAAAAGAAATCTTAAGCTACTTAGTGCTTAAGATTTCTTCTTTACTTCACTCAGCTTTACATAATCAATATGGTGGCTAGTAAAAGAGATATGTGCATTGTTACATCTTTTATTCTTTATATTATGGAGAAGACTCTTCCTTTCGTAATACCATAGTTCATTGTTCAGTAAGTTCAAAATATGATAAACAAACTGCTTAACATGTATAAATCTCAAACTGAAACAAAAAAAAGCACTTTTAGCAGTAAAGGTTCGATATCGAAAACGGTTTTTGCTTTTAATAAATTTTTGTGAGAACCTTTACTGCTAAAAGTGTTTTTTTTGTTTCAGTTTGAGATTCATTGTTCAGTTTCTGCTCCAAGTGTAAACTACATCTACTGTTCTGCAAATATTTTTTACAATTTTCTGTGTGTTTGATAAGGAACTGGCACTGCTATATTCTTCATAATTCAATGGTTTCTTATGAAAATTATTTTTTCGGTTTGCATCATTTCAGTCTGTATTGCATTTTTGAATAATGCATCTCTGATACAAAGTGGGTCTGGGTGCATATATTTTAGATGGTATGTTTGTGTTCAGTAATTTCCTAAATGGTAAAAGTTGCAATCACCATATTTATTATAGTTCATTTGATAATCTGTCTTAAATAACTGGGCTATATTTGATATTTTTAAAATAAACTTTCCAAAAAAAATTATTAATAATCAACAATCCACAAACTAACTATTTAATCAACAGATGACACCATGGGTCATCAGAAAAAGTAAACTTCCCAACTGAAGACGTTGACACATAGTGCCATCTACTGACTAAGTTGTTAAATTCTATGGCTTTTTTGGATTATTTATAATTTTTTCAACAATACTTATTTAAATAAATTCCATTTAAATAACTGAATGAATAGGTCAGTTATTTAAGTGGATAATCTGAAAGAATCACATCACATTTTGCAATTGTAATTTCTACCATTTAAGAGATTACTTAACATAAATATACAATCCAAATAAGTTAAATATGAATAAGTAGAGATAGTGTGTTTTTAAAATGCCATTACTTTTGCCATTATTATTAGCAGGAAAATGTGTCGACACCGATACCTATATTTTTTCTTTTTTTTTTTTGACGACACTGACAATGACTCCTCTGATAGTAAACAAGCACAAATGACTTTTTTAGAACATATTTTTATTCAATATTTATTACTGAAACCATTATTTATTCACCAAAAAAGAAAATAATTATTTAATACATACTTTTAATTTAAAACTAATAAATTATGAACAATGAGAAAGTTATTGCTGACACCGACACTCCAGCCCTGATTATTAGTAATGATTATAAACATTTGTGTAAATGTCATTTTTATAGCCAAATGAAAGCAGTAGAAACAGTGAATTTGAAAATAGTTTGGCATTTGACTTACAGAAAAACTAGATAACTGAAAATGAGAGACCAAATAAATAGTTTCCGAATAAAATGTACTCGGAGGAACAACTGCTTAGCTTGAATGCATAAAAAACAAATAAAACTAGCACTTTTTGCAGTAAGGTAAACTTTATTTTCTCTAGTTCACAAACGTTTTCAGTCTTTCGACCATCATCAGGTGAAAATTCTAAGTTCAACGGAATAGAAGGAATACAAGAGTTGCTATGGCAACCTTTGTTCTTAGAACAGATGCGTTCCAAAATTGGTTTAAAATTGACTTAAAAATTGGAACAATTTTTAAAAACAATACAAATTTTCTTTAAAACAACTGAGGTTACGTATGCACAAAAAATAAATAAATACAAATATAAATATAGTAAAATACAGTAAATAAGCGTATAAAAAACAGTTTTTTGGATGTCAGATATTTCTTAATTAGATATTACACCGCCAAGTTGCTAAAATCAAGTTTTTGTTGGTACAATTAATTTGCTGTCCGTTCTAGTGCTTTGGCTACGGCAAACTTCCATGCTTGGGATGGTTCCCAGGCCATCCTATCATTTATTAAATTTTCACTCTCCTTTCTACGTAGTATTTCTAG
This sequence comes from Olivierus martensii, assembly GCA_000484575.1. Lineage (NCBI taxonomy): Eukaryota > Metazoa > Arthropoda > Arachnida > Scorpiones > Buthidae > Olivierus > Olivierus martensii. Next base: position 14,557 of record AYEL01005248.1, on the reverse strand, counting down.
GGACTCCGTAATGGTTGGTAGTGTGTGCTGTGGAACAGGTTTGACTACCTTTGTTTGGTCCCACAAGATCTCTATGTCTCTACTGTAGGCCTCCTGTGCTAGAGAGGTGGACATTCTTGCTTGTGCGATGTCTTTTTTGTGTTCCTCCACTCTCTTGCGTACCACTCTAGAGGTCACTCCTAAATATGCTGCTTCCCGTTGTAGCTGCACATCTCTGATTGGAATTTTGTAAACCCCTGTACGTTCCGACTGTTTGAGTTTGTCTTTTTCATTTCGGAGAGTGCCAAAGACTGTTGGGGTTCTCTTCGTTGCTATTCGCTTGTTTTCCTCTTTCGCTATTTTTCTAATTACGTTTAAGTTTTTTAAGTGGTAAGGCACTGATAAAAAATGTTGTTCCATGCTCCCTAGGTTCTTATAATATAATAGTTTCCAGCTATAGTGTTTTCTCTCTCTCTCTCTCTCTCTCTGGCTACAGAAATGTCATTAATATAGATAATATTTATCATCATTACAAATTAGACTTAACTGATGACAGAAAATAATTTCTCATATCATTTACATGTATTCCTAAATTAATATTAAAAATCACTTTTTAAGTAATGTCAGCAGTAAAAGACAGACTATTTTTAATTCAGAACTTACACAAAAATGAAAGCACCATTTGTTTACAAACATCAAATAAAGAAGAAATTTAAAATCAAATTACACACACACATTTATCATGTGTATTATAATTTGATAGAAAATGATTATTAAATTACATGTTTTCTATTAGCAAAACTTATAATTATTACTTTTATGTGCCATATTTTTAACTTGGCATAAGCATTTATGATAAGATTCAAGTATAAATTAATTAAATCCATCTCTTTGTTTTTCCAGAAAAATAATAAAAACGTCACTGCACTTAAGCAGGAAGAATTTTTATTCCAGAAATGTTTTTAGATTTATGACCCCTCTTTCTGTTTTGCATTATTAAAAGTTTATATTTGAATCTTACCATAAGTGCTTAAGCTGAATTAAATTTATGAAAAGAAGATAATGTAAATTCATACAGATTTTGATATTATATCATATATATATTCATTTATAAACTGACTTTCTGATGCCAGATTAAAAATTGGTAAAAATTTTGTCTGGCATCAGAAGCCAACTCTCAACTTTCAAGTATTAGAATAATATCACATTCATTGGAATAGATGATTTCTTCTATAATTTAAAAAATTTTACAAATCTAATTCACTACTGGAATAAGATAAAGTTTCAAATTTATAGCATTAAAACATTGTGATAAAACACAGAGAAAACTGTTTTTAACCATACTTCTCTACAATAAAATTTTATTGAAGTGTGTATTTGTCAAAAAATACCAAGAAAATGTTAAAAGCTATCATTTTCTAATCTCAAATAAATATATTTTTTAAAATATTTATTTGAGAATCAAATAATTGTTTAAATTATAAAAAAAATTAGAATCAAAACATTCAACAGAAATTTTTCTGCAATTGACATGGATGGAAAACTGATCAGTGCAACATGATTGCAAGGAACACAAATCTGATGCCTGAAATCAACTATAAAATATTCAACCTCTATTTTCTAAATGTCAGAACCATCAGAAGATGCACAAATTGTTGATCAGAAATATCTGTACATAGATTGGTACATTTCCAATATCTATACATAGTATAGATATATTGTATGATAGATGTATTGTATAGATTTATTAAATATTTATTGTATAGATTTATTATACATATACAGATGTATTGTATACATTTCCAATATCTCTACATTCTAATATTAACTGATGATATGTACAGTAATGGCTGGCATGTTTACTTGGTTTTTAAGTAAACATGCCAGCCATTACAAGTTAAATATATGGCACATAAAATTAATAATTATAAGTTATGTACCCCCAGCCATTACAAGTTAAATATATGGCACATAAAATTAATAATTAATGTTAATAGAATGTTAATAGATGTTAATGTTAATAGAAAATATGTAATTTAATAATCATTTTCTATCAAATTATAATATACATGATGTATGTATGTGTGTAATTTGATTTTAAATTTTTTCTTTATTTGATATTTGTAAACAAATGGTGCTTTCATTTTTGTATAAGTTCTGAATTAAAAATATTCTGTCTTTTATTGCTGGCCCTACTTATAAAGTGATTTTTAATATTGAATTTAGGAGTACATGTAAATGATATGAGAAATTATTTTCTGTCATCAGTTAAGTCTAATTTGTAATGATGATAAATATTATCTATATTAATGATATTTCTGTAGCAACAACAATAATAATAATAATAATAATAATGAAAAATGAATCAAAATTGATGCATTATTGGAAAAAATATTTAAAAATTTTTTTCATTCAAAAATTCTGCTTTTATATGTAATAATAATAAAAATATTACTATGTATTCAAAATTCATATTAATTTCTCACAATATTATTAAAAAATTTATGAAAATTTGGTTAGTTTTAGAAGCATAGTTATTGAACAATGATGACTAGAAGACAAATGAGTTCAGCAGTAATGATGAGAGAATGACATGAGGTCATTTATCATGGGAAACAACTGAATATAAACAAAAATCAACTGATTTGTATTCTTAACTAATATGAGGGGAGGCCAAAAAGTTCTTATTTCACAATGTTATATGTGTACTATAGATCTATAATTGTAAATAATGATAGGTTATTGTCTTACTAATACACATGATGTTTTGTTTTGACAACTCCTATTTAATTGGAGTTAGAAGCATGATAGTAGGTGTCATGTTGGACAAAATTGAATATCAAGCTGTGATATGATTCCTTCATTTTCAAGGGAAAAATGCACAAATAATGCATGAAGAGATCCATATTAGCTGTATTAGGTGAGGAATGTGCTTCATATGAAATTATGAAATGATGGAAATATGAATTCAAATGTGGTTGCTCCAACCTACAGGATGACCCAAGAGAAAGCTATCCAGCAAGATCATGTTATCTGTATTTTGGGACAGCAAAGGTGTCATATTGACAGATTACTTATAAAAAGGATCAACAATAATGGGGATACTATAGCATCTTGTTACCAAAGTTACAGGACAGTATTAAGGGAAAAGATCTGGTTTGTTTTCAAAAGATGTGTTGCTGCTAGCTGACAATGCACTTGCACACCCAAACTGTAGAAACAGTCACATTTCTGCACACATGTCTACAAAATCTTGTCCATCCTCTGTATTCTCCCAATCTGACTTACTGTTTTGAAATATGAAAAAATGTTTACAAGGAAGAAGTTTCTTCAATGATGAGGAGATCATACTATTGTGAGAGATGATTTGCTTCCAAATCTGTTGACTTTACAAATATGGGATTAAACAATTGTTCCACAGGTTTGAGAAGTTTGTGGCCTGAAGAAGTACACAGTTGGGTTGTGTCTATAGTCTGACACACTGTGACCCATCGTGGTACCTACATGAAATTTTCATGTCACACCATATTGATGTGCGAAAAAGAGAAACTGATGTAATCAAATTGTCAATTGCTATTCATTCATTGCTCAGGCTTATAGTCGGACTAATTTTTAAGTTCAGTACACTACTGTAAAATAGTGTTTTTACTGTATCAATGTTTGTTATTTATCTTTATATAATGTCACAAATTGGAAAAAGTGAAAAACAAAAACACAAAACATTGACTGTGGTCGAAAAGGCAGAAATAATTAAAAAGTGAAGAAAAATTATTTGGTTTCGTTTTATGATAGTGGATGAGCTACATTAAATTATTTATGACATTAAAAAAAAATCAGGATAAAATTGAGAGGTTTGTCAAAGATTTGAACAGCAAGAACAGTGACAAGAAAGTCTTAAACAGAGTATATTTGTTTGTGTAATTCCATTTTTTTTCAGTGAACATCCAATAATCCGACAAATCTCTGAAATCCGCCAAGCCCTGGAACCATATGTATCGGATTAGAGAGACTCTACTGTATATCTGCAAAGAAGGAAGAATTGGTAGTCCAAATTTCAATCACTTAGCACATCCACATCATGATGAGGTTAATAACTTTTTGGTGTCCCCTCGTATAATTTATTATTCACCCTGTAATCATTGGTTTTTATATTATTTGTATGAATGAAGATGAAATATATCAGAAATCATTAATTTATGATAAATATTTTGTTTATATTATATATTTTATAAACAAAAATAAACATGTATTTACAAAAACACAAAATGTGATCCATCTTGATGAGTATACTTTTTATCTGCAGACTTTCATTCAAATTATGATCATAAGAAAAAAATGCAATTTGTTGATGATGAGCAAAAATATTCATAATTGATTCTAAGACAACTATTGTTGATTTGTCATTGGGCCACAACCAGTGTGTTAATGGGCACTTCTTGTTTATTATCCAAATATTATATTGAATTAATAAAACAATAAGTAAATTATAATTTTTAAATTTTAGGGTTTTGTTCTTACTGTTACGTTAATTAGAGAAGCAATTGATGATATCAGACGATATAGTCGTGATAAAGAAGTCAATAGTCAAAAATATCGCAAACTTACATCTCAAGGAGTTGTTCAGGTGCCAAGCTCAGATATCAAAGTGTCTGATTTAATTATTGTTGAGAAAGTAAGATTAAATACAATAATTAATTTTAATAACAAATTTAATATGTTATTTTATATTATTGAAATTTAATTTTATGAATAGGATCAGAGAGTTCCATCAGATATGGTATTTTTAAGAACTACTGAAAAAAATGGTGCTTGTTTTATTCGTACTGATCAGCTAGATGGAGAAACTGATTGGAAATTAAGGTTGGCAGTGGAAACAACACAAAGACTGTCATCAAATGAGGTTTGTAATACTGATACATTTTACGTATGCAATTTAAAAAAATTTTTTTATAGTCAATAATACAAAATAAGCTTGCAAGCAATGTATTAAAAGAATGCAATTAGTACAATTAATAAAGACAAAAACTTATATAACTTGAAACTTTCAAATCTTGATAAATCTAAATTCACAATGAAATCATCTTTAGTAGTGTGTCAACAAAGCATCTCAAGACTAATTAGAGTAGGGTAGAAAATTTACAGTTGTGGATGATTTTCACATATGTCATGTTTTTGATTAGTAAATTCGAAAATTTATAGAAAATTAAAATAAAAATTATCGAAATAAAGAAAAACATATCAATAAACATATTTTATTAAAAAAATGATTATAATTTAATAAATTTTTGTCACTTTTTGAGTGATTAATATACTTAATTAATGAAACTTTGCATAATACTTGATTTTTTATGAATAATTTTTTAAAATATTATCTAGTTTTCTTCATTCATACCTTATTTTAGTCATAAAACTTGCTGCTATAAGAAAATACCAAACATTTCAATGTATGGCTAAGATTTTATATAAAAAAAAAAATCATATTTTCTCTGATGTCATATAATGAATGAAATTTTTTCGAGTTTAAAAGTGTGGTTATTCAACAGGACAAAAAAATTATCCTGTTGGATAACCATATTTACTCAAAAAAATAAAACTCAAAAAAATTTTTTATATCATTAGAATGACAATAAAAAACATAATAAAACCTAAAAATTTCAAAAAGTTTCGATGAAAATTAAGCAAGATTTCACAATTTTAATTTTTCTGTTTTTTTTTGCATATAATGAGGTTAAAAAATAGTTGACATTAAAAAGGTTAAATTACTGTAATTATCCTATTTTCTAAAGTTTTGAAAATTGAGTGGGACTATTTGCACCGTTGAATTGGTAACACAAGTTACCATTTCAATGGTGCAAATAGTGCTGCTGCAAATTCCAATGAATTGTTTTATATTTATTTAAAAGTTAATATTAGTTTACAAGATCCCTTCTCTGAGAGTCAAATTTTCTGAGCAAATACAATTTGTATCAAAAATTCAATTTATGAACTTTCCCCACTTTTATAGGAAATTTATAACAAATGAATATTTTAAAGATGATAAATGCATGTTTTATCACATTTAAAATTGAGTTGATAAAGGCATGATTATATTTTTCCAGAATATAATCAGTGCCAATAATATCTACCCTGCTTTATACCACCAAAATACTAATATATATATATGTATATCTTGACACAGTTATTTAGTGCAAAGAAGACACTATGCAACTGTTTCATTTATTTTTGATTGTGTTTTTGCAGTATCTAAAATTTAATTATCTACAAAAGTATTAATTTATAATGTAATACTTCTTACTGTAAATATTGAATGAAAGTAAACTATAAGCTGAATAAATAAGATAAATAAGTTGAATAAACAATTTATCTTACTTATTAAGTTTATAATTTATTTTTATTAGGTATTTATTTGTATTCGTCATACATATCCACAATTGAAAGAAGTATTATGATGATGATTATTAGAAATAAATATGGCAGATCATACAGCTGGCAATGATGGAAATGCATTGCAACTGAGTCAACAAGTCTTACAATTTTGTGAATTTTTGATTTTTCCATGTATAAAATGTAAAATAACATCCCTTCAAAAAAATTTTTTTTTTTTTGGAAAAATTCCTTGTCCTTAGCTTATAAACAAGTGTATAGGTAACATTCTTACAATCTTTCTATGTCTAAAATTGCATGGAGACTACATAAATCAAAATCATGCATGATTTTGATTTATGCACTTTTGCAAGTGATGGAAATTTTGAACAAGTGTAATTTTTTAAAATAATATTAAATATGAATTTTTTTATGAAATAAATGAATTTTATTATTTAAGAATCCATTATTGTAAAAATGTTTTTCTTTAATGTGGCAATTTTGAATCTAAAGCTTACAGCATCTTTTCCATCATTTTGATATAAGAAATTTATGGTTTGATTTTTATCCCAATCATTATGGGACAAACTATATGCTTTTAATTTGATTTATTTAGAAATGTTTAGTTGCAACATTACTTTCTCATTGTTCTAATTCAGTGAAAGATTTGTTCAGATCAAATTTTCATAACATATTGATTATTTGTTATAAAGAATAAGTACTGCATGTTATCAAAATTGTTTCATACTATGAAAAAACCATTTATTATTTATAATTAAATATTGCATAATATTTCTATATATAAAATATTGCAACCTAATTTATTACAATATATTTTATTCAAATTACTATTTATATGCATTTGTACTATAACTACTTAAATAAATGAAAACACAGCACTTCTCGCAGTAAAGTATCAAACTAAATTTATTAGCTTAAATACAAGCGAACGTTTTCGATGTGCTACACATCCTCTTCAGGCACGCAAAGACAGTCTTTGCGTGCCTGAAGAGGATGTGTAGCACATCGAAAACGTTCGCTTGTATTTAAGCTAATAAATTTAGTTTGATACTTTACTGCAAGAAGTGCTGTGTTTTCATTTATTTAAGTAGTTATAGTACAAATGCATATAAATAGTAATTTGAATAAAATATATTGTAATAAATTAGGTTGCAATATTTTATATATAGAAATATTATGCAATATTTAATTATAAATAATAAATGGTTTTTTCATAGTATGAAACAATTTTGATAACATGCAGTACTTATTCTTTATAACAAATAATCAATATGTTATGAAAATTTGATCTGAACAAATCTTTCACTGAATTAGAACAATGAGAAAGTAATGTTGCAACTAAACATTTCTAAATAAATCAAATTAAAAGCATATAGTTTGTCCCATAATGATTGGGATAAAAATCAAACCATAAATTTCTTATATCAAAATGATGGAAAAGATGCTGTAAGCTTTAGATTCAAAATTGCCACATTAAAGAAAAACATTTTTACAATAATGGATTCTTAAATAATAAAATTCATTTATTTCATAAAAAAATTCATATTTAATATTATTTTAAAAAATTACACTTGTTCAAAATTTCCATCACTTGCAAAAGTGCATAAATCAAAATCATGCATGATTTTGATTTATGTAGTCTCCATGCAATTTTAGACATAGAAAGATTGTAAGAATGTTACCTATACACTTGTTTATAAGCTAAGGACAAGGAATTTTTCCAAAAAAAAAAAATTTTTTTGAAGGGATGTTATTTTACATTTTATACATGGAAAAATCAAAAATTCACAAAATTGTAAGACTTGTTGACTCAGTTGCAATGCATTTCCATCATTGCCAGCTGTATGATCTGCCATATTTATTTCTAATAATCATCATCATAATACTTCTTTCAATTGTGGATATGTATGACGAATACAAATAAATACCTAATAAAAATAAATTATAAACTTAATAAGTAAGATAAATTGTTTATTCAACTTATTTATCTTATTTATTCAGCTTATAGTTTACTTTCATTCAATATTTACAGTAAGAAGTATTACATTATAAATTAATACTTTTGTAGATAATTAAATTTTAGATACTGCACAAACACAATCAAAAATAAATGAAACAGTTGCATAGTGTCTTCTTTGCACTAAATAACTGTGTTAAATAAATTTATATTATAAAATAAAATTTAAATATTAAAAATTATATAAATTATAAAAATAATAATAAATTTTTATATTAATAAAAATCATGAACTTTCCAAATGTCCATCTTGTTGAGCAGTTGCACACCAACCTTCTTTCGTCTCTCGATCTCAGAACGGGACACCTATCCCTCTAATGTCAGCTCTTTTAAATAGAGCACATTTACATTTCCAAGTTAATAATCTTACAATATAATAAATACTGTTAATTAATAACACATAATTCATAAGTTGAAATTTACAAACATTATTTCTAAAATAATGTTCAAGTACTGTAGCCACCATAACACTTTTCCAATTAAAGAAGACAAAGAAGTTGCTGCGAGCCATCCAGAACCATCCAATGTCAGCAACAGGTAAGGGAAACCATTCTTTCCAGCTTTCTCCAACCACTTCCTCCTGTCCAATTCCACAATCCTTACAGATCTTAGATCTATTAAATATATTACTAGTGACACTCCAAAACTAATATCCCACAATTTTAACATATCATTTTTTTATACCATTGCTATTAATACATAAGTGCAACTTCAGGAACAAAATTTTATTTTTTGTATAGATGATTTCTTCATCTCTTTCAATTTCTTTTTGCTGTTTTAAAACAAACATGTATAATTTTTTGGTAAACACAGTATGTAAAACTTCAACAAGGAAAGAGTGTTCAAAAATCTGTTAAAGCAAAAGTATTTAAAAAATACAGTACAATAAATTAGCAAAAGATATATATATATATATATATATACATATAAATTTTGATGTAATATATATATACAATATTATTGTCAAACTTGCAAAAGATGCAATTTAAGAATACAATACACAATTATTATGATTCAATAGAAGAGAATTGAAAGTGCTGTTAATATGATGGAAATTAAAAATATTCTTCAAACTATAAAATTAATTTGTTGCATTCCATTAGGAAATTGTGTATTCTGGATAATTTAAATTTAAAATAGACAATTAAAGAGTTGAATAAGCCAAAAACATTTTTGTAAATGATTAAATATAACTTTTTTCTTGAAAGCTGTATTAATGTTAATAACTTGAAGATGTAAAGCAGAGATACATAATCTTAAAAAGAATATGGATAATACAATTATATTTTTCTACTCATAAAATGCAATTATCTAAATAGATGTATGTGAATCATTAACACATATCAAACTGCTAAACCTAACCTCCATAGGATAACATTTCTATCATCCACTATTTTCAATGGAAATTTCAAATGTTTGTTGAAAATCAAATAACAATTTAATCCATATATTTTATCCATTAAATCCAATATCCATTAAAGTGAGTATTTCTATATTTACATTTGCCATTGCCACAAGGAATTTCTCATTGTCAAACTTAATACCATAAAAGCTATTCTTCAGTTTTCTGGATCAAAATGCTAACCATAAGTTTTTATATTCAAACATAATAAGATGTAGCAGCTATGCAGAAAAATAGATAATAGTCTTAATGAATGTATCTATGGTTTGCTAAAAAATAGAGTTGTAGAATAAAAACATTTTAAAAATCAGAGTATTACTTTTGGAGTGATGTGATAAATCTAAATATATAATAGATATTTGTTAGAGGAAAGATTTACTGGTAAGTCCAGAAGCTCTTCAACTTACATAATATGACTTATATTCCTCAATAGATAAATTTGATTTACATAATGTGTTAATTATTATATAACTACTATGGTAAAATTGAAAGCATTATATACTATAATGGGTAGTAATTTGCATCAACATATGAGTTCTCTCTCCAGATATCCACATCTATTTTTAATTTGAAACCTGTTATTAAATAAACACATACTGAATAAATACACTTGATAATAATAAGTGTGAATATAAACATACAGTATATTTATAATTAATAAATAATAAAATTCATTTAATGCTGAAAGGAATGAAGTAGTGAGACTTCATTAAAATGAACATTACAGAACTATGAAGAATGTAAAAATATTCAGAATTGAACCTCATCCTCCAAGGTGCTAAGATCAGCAAGAATTGAACTTCAAAGATAGTAAGCCAATTTATCCACATGGCCACCTGTGAATTTTTAATAAAACAGAAAAAATATTTCTAATCAATATGCTATGAAACTAATCATATTCAGAATATTGTAAGGACACTCATAAAACTAGATTTTTTATAAGTCAAATGATTTTTAATAGACGATTATATGTATATGAAAATATAACAATAAAATATATTCAACATAAAAATTTAATTTAAAATAGTCTGATACTGTATAGAATAAGTCTGCTATCAAAACACATGGCTGGAGGACCTGGGTTCGAATCGGGTCCTACCCCTTGAAAATATTTATCATGGGGTCCGGGCCCGGCCTGCCAATCCCCGTCCTCCACAATCTGGCTGACCCCTCTGCAGGGGTGGGCAGCCTGTGGAAGGGCTTGTTTTGCCCAGCCACTTAGTACTCTTATTGAGCGGAAAGTGGCGTCATCTGTTGAAAAAAAAAAAAAAAAAGCTGGCTGGTGGTTTTAATTAAAATTTAATTCAATTTGATGTGCAGTGTATTTAATGTTTAAGCAATTTAATAATAGTTGGAAAATATTTCTCTGGAACATGAAAATTAATTTATTAATTTTTATGAAAAAAATGAATTTAAACTAGAAAAATTGTTTTAATGAAAACTAATATCTGTTTTATCAATAATTGTCAGTAATCCACACTCACTTTCAATAATAATAGCAAAATGACCATCCAGTAATTTTAATAGTAATATGAAATTTTATTTTTAATTTTCATTTTTATAAATAATGCTAAATAATTGATATCTGATTAATCTAGTTATCTAATGCTGAACTGATTCAGATTAGAGATAACTAGATTAGAAATGTTCAGTTGTAATTAATAACTACTTATAAAATTTGTTTAGCATGATGGAGAAGGAGCTGAAGATTCTCTTGGAATAGAAAACACAGTTTGGGCAAATACAGTTATAGCATCAGGAACTGCTGTTGGGATTGTAATATATACAGGAAGAGAAACAAGAAGTGTTATGAATAATTCTGAGCCAAGAAGCAAAGTAAGTGATTTAAGTTAAATTTTAGCAAATAGTTATATAAAATAAAATATATTGTAAATAAAAGGAAGAAGTAGTAAAGTTTAAATAAATAAATAAATATATATAATTTTTGTATTAAATTATAATATTAGACTTCCCTTCTAAAACCGTTAAAAATTACACAAACTAGTCTATATTGTAGCAATGCAATTGCATTTGACATTGTATCAAAATTGTACATGCAACTTGTTATTACATAGTCATTGCATAGGTAAAAAAAAAAAAAAAAAAAAAAAAAAAAAAAAAAAAAAAAAAAAAAAAAAAAAAAAAAAAAAAAAAAAAAAAAAAAAAAAAAAAAAAAAAAAAAAAAAAAAAAAAAAAAAAAAAAGCAAAATCCCAAATATCAAACATGTTAGATATTTGGTGCAATGGGACTTGTGCAATAAAAACTTTGAAAAGTTGAGCATGCATATTTGAATATCATTATTCAGTACACATGTTTTTTGGATTTAAAGTTGAAATTTGGAAAGTATAAATTCAGTTCATTGGACTCTTGAAGACTAAAGTTTTCTTATAGATTTTCATAGTGATAAATAGCAGCTATTTTAGTTAATGATTTAAATAGCAAAAGTCACTTCAGAATAGATATTTATATGAATACTGTATTTTTTCTAGATCACAAGATACTTTGGGATTCAAAGAATCCAGAATATTTTAATAAAAATTACTCTATTAAATTTAATTGAATATGTCACCATTAATTGATAGGTAAACAAATGTTTGAGAAATGTTGATTAGCTGTAAAACAATGTCACATATGATATTGATTTTAACAACTTTGCCTAAGATCACAGCTAGCTGTGTCTTATGAAATAGTCACATGACTAGAGAAATTGAATCTGAAATAAGATTGCAGTCAATGCCATCGACTGGTTTGCAGCTGGCCTAATATTATAGTAGTATATTATCAGACTGTGATGATCCTCAAATATATAAAATAGATATTAACCCAAAGTTTCTAGTTCAACTCCAGGCCATAGCAAAATTTATTTCAGAAAATTAATCAAAAATTAAAGTTCAATTATTAAACAATAGATGACACCACTTCTGTATAAGTTTAATTAATTATTAAGATAATATATTGTGGCATCATAGTCCTAATTTAATAAATAATTATTAATTATAGTTTAATTCTGATTTATTCCACAATGGATCATTTTTAAACATAAATCAGTGCAATAGCAGATTTAAAGTTTCTACATTACTGATAGTAATAATATTTTCAGTCTTATAATGAACCCTCATCAATTACATTCAAAGTTGTTTGTTCATGTTCTTTTGAGTAAAAGAACACAAACAAACAATTTAAAGTATCAAGTGGATTTTTGCAATTCTATACAGCACTTATCTATGTTTGAACATAAACAAGATGGCAGATTTCCAGTAGAAAATATTGTAAAAATTGCTTTTATTTTAAAGTTCAAATATTTTTCAATGACTACTTTTTATCATCATTTTTTCTTATATACATTATCTTTGGCTTACATTGCCATCATAAGTATGAGCATATGATAGCAATATCATTGATAAATTCTGTAATTATTTAATACAATTGATTAATCATAAAATTTAATCAATGTAATTTACTAATTCTGTGATTACTCAATTGCCTTAATGTGATTATTCAATGCAACAGTATGATTAATCAATGCAATTGACAAAGGGTTTAATTTGCTGGCCAATTTTCTAATATACAATAAATATCCTTTTTGTATCTAGTTTTTGTATTTTTGTGTTTGTTAAATTTATTACAATAAAATGGAATATAATAATAAATATTGGTAGCAAGTAATCAAAAATTTAGGCATTTCCTTCTTTCAACCACTCTGATTCATGATAGCGAGGTTTAAATTGAACCTAGTCATAGATCAAGGACTACTTGCATTTGAATTAATGATATTTTTATAAATATCTTATTAAAAATTAACAATATTTCCTTCTCATACCACAGGAGGCATGAATGATACTTCAATTTATTTATTTATTTTTTTAGATATTTTTATTAAAAATAAAAAAAAAAAAAGGAAAATTAAGGGAGATTGTTCATACATAAAAAAATATATGTATAAAATCGTTCCTAAGTATGTACATATTTTTATATTCTTGGGTATAACAAATAACATTTATAACTAATAATTCTGTCTGGTCCTATGATGCTTATTATAACAAAATTTTACTGTATTTGTTTAAGTTTTTAACTGTTCATAGTGCTTTGGAAACATAGGAGGAGTATATTTAAATGGGTCAGAGATGTATTAATGGATTATTATTATGTCATCTCTGTTGGTCTGCTATAATAGCTAATCTGATAACTCTCTGAAACCAAGGATGCTGAAAATTATCAATTTATATCAGTTATAGAATTAAAACTGCAGCTTTTTGATTAAAAGGCATCTTTTAGTATAATAATGGCAGTAAGATCTAGAATTTTATATATATATATATATATAAACTAATGATCGTATTAATGTATTGTGATAGTAATTGTAAATATTTGTGAATTTATTGAAGTAAAAATAATTTATCATCATTAAAATTAAGTATTTTTCAATATCTTTGATGTGAAGAGAAAAATAAGTGAGGATTGTAATATAAGATCTAACTTTATTCTAATATATATAAATTAATGATCATATTAATGTATTGTAATAATAATTGTAAATATTTGTGAATTTATTGAAGTAAAAATAATTTATCATCTTTAAAATTAAATATTTTTCAATATCTTTGATGTGAAGAGAAAAATAAGTGAGGATTGCAATATAAGATCTAGCTTTATTCTAATGTATTAAGTGATTATCTTCAGACAATGGTTAATATGTTATAGTAGTACAACTTAGAAAAGAACCTGCACAGAAACGAACTGATGCATTGGGAGATACCATTTAGCGCTATTTATGA
>AYEL01005137.1:0-12457 GCA_000484575.1 Olivierus martensii | reverse complement strand
ACGCCATCCGTCGGAAAAAAACGAAATTACTTTCTGAACAACCCAATACAGTATATATAAAATATATTTAATTTTTATTTAATATATTTTTATTTGTTTTATTAATTTATAATAAAATTTAACGAATACTTTAAAAAATTGCATTTTTTAAGATATTTCTAAAATTTTTTATATTATCAGTTATCACGTGTCCATATTACCCCAAAGAAGAAGTTATCACGTGCTAGGCACGTTTATTTCGAAGTAAGATGTGAGTTAATGTAATATATTCTGAGTATATTCGGTACTTTATCAGCATTTTTCTTTGTTGCAATAAGAAAATTCAATTTCTTATTTTAATAAAATTTTTTGTATTCGTCTTATTTAATCGAAAATACTATATAATGCATATTTATTTTCTTTTCAAAATAATAATTTTGTATAAATCAGACTTTTACGTTGATTCTAATGTAAATGATGTACTGTTTCTACAATTATCTTTGTATAATTCTTCTTCTTTTTAAAGTAAATAGTAGTGGTAGTTTCATTTATTAATTAATTAAATTTTGAACAAGGATACAGAATATAAAATTAATTGAACAACAATAAATTTTTTAGTAAATTTTGAATGCATTAAGAATATGAAGCAATTATTCTATATACTAGTGTCCTTGATTTATAAAATGTTGATTACAAATTTTGGAAATACAGGTATTTACATTGAAATTAATGGAAAATGAACTTTCCTTTTGCAAATTTTCACTTAATGAACAGTTTTAAAAATCCTATTATCTTATTTAGTTGGCCTCGATTAGTGTGAATAATTGGTTCCACGAATTTCTCGCACTATTCAAAGTATTAACTATATGTAATATGGTAATTGGTTCTTGCTTTGTGAGATTCCAGCCATTAGCCAACCATATGGTAATATTGGTTCTTGCTTTGTGAGATTCCGGCCATTAGCCAACCTTCACGATGTTAACCACAATAAACTTAACACTAACTGTTTAAAAAATATTTATTTTCAGCAATACTAACTTAACACTAACCTGTGAGATTCCGGGGCCATTAGCCAACCTCATTGAATAACGCCACAATACTAACTGTTTAAGAAATATTTATTTTCATATTTTACATCAGTGTTCATCATCTAAATTAATAATTTACCAGGAATTTAGATTCCGGCCATTAGCTAACCTCACGATGAATAACCACAATACTAACTAACTTAACTTAAGAAATATTTATTTTCATATTTTACATCGTTGTTCATCATCTAAATTAATAACTATTATTTTCATATTTTACATCATTGTTCATCATCTAAATTAATAACTTATTATTTTCATATTTTATCGTTGTTCATCATCTAAATTAATAACTTACTAGGAATTGCATCTCATGCCATCAAAAAACCAACCATTTCATATTTTACATCATTGTTCATCATCTAAATTAATAACTTACCAAATCATATTTTACATCGTTGTTCATCATCTAAATTAATAATTTACCAGGATTTGCATCTCATACCAATAACCACAATAAACTCACAGCTAACTTTTTAAGTGTGAGATTCCGGCCATTAGCTAACTTCAGCATAACTTCTTTTGTGAGATTCCGGCCATTAGCTAAGTTTCACGATGAATAACCTTAAACAGTTAGTGTTAAGTTTATTGTAAATATTTATTTTCATATTTTACATCATTGTTCATTATCTAAATTAATAACTTACCAGGAATTGCATTTACATCATTGTTCATCATCTAAATTAATAACTTACCAGGAATTGCGAATTTTACTCGTTGTTCATCATCTAAATTAATAACTTACCAGGAATTGTGCATCATTGTTCATCATCTAAATTAATAACTTACCAGGAATTGCGTCCTTATAACCACAATACTAACTGTTTAAAATATATTTATTTTCACTTTTACATTGTTGTTCATCATCTAAATTAATAACTTACCAGGAATTGTGTTTTACATCGTTTTCATCCATCTAAATTAATAACTTATCAGGAATTGCATCTCATACCATCATCAAAAATCTAAATTAATAACTTACCAGGAATTGCATCTCATACTATCATCAAACCAACCACCAAATCAATTAATAACTTACCAGGAATTGCGTCTCATACCATCATCAAACCAAAAGAGCAAATCAAAAGTGGAAGTGGAGCATTGCTTTTATGTTCAAAAGAGCAAATCGAAAGCAGAAGTGGAGCACTGCTTTTATGTCGCTCAATCACATCCATTTTTTGCTCTGGCATAATCACTAACTGCTTCTTTTTTTCGTTTCCTGTTTTATCGTCAAAAGTGTTCCATTTATCATTTCGATAATTTTTCAAAGAGAAAATTCTGTATTATACTGTATGTATATGATAGCAAAAAATTCTGTACTATACTGTATGTATATGATAGCAAAGCTAAATAATAGTACAGTAATGTTAAACAGTTAATGGCAAAAAGCCCATCTTTCTGATGTTTCACCCCTTCAAAGCCAAGTGACTGTTCTTGGATTGCTCCTTGTCCGGTTTTACTAACCGAAAATTAACGGTAATTTGTTAATTGACATCATAAAAGGAGGCGGTGCTTTGTTAGTAAGACTGGTCTAAGCTTACAACTCGCATTAATCGAATATTTGCTTGCACTAACTGAAAAAAGGTATCAATTTTATAAGTTGCACTAATCGAAATCGCATTATTCGAATTTGCACTAATCGAGGCCTACCTGTATTACATTGGTACAATTCAAACTCAGAATCAGTCCATTAATATGATTTTTGTCCAAAACACTTTTTATAAGTTTCAGGAAATAGGCTAATTATGAAACTTCCATAATACAGAACTGCTGGTAGATGTACTTGGTTTTAATGTTGGTCAATAACAGGCTTAAACTATTTCAAATATTAGTTAAAAAATTTTTTTAAATGATCTGTTTGATTTTGTATTTCAAATTTTAAAGAATATGAAATTATAATTGGAGCATGGTTTTATTTAGAATTCATTTGTGCAGTTATTGTCTATAATTCTTAGACAAATCGAGTAAAATGCACAAAGTTTATATTAAAAATATTTCAAATTTGTTTATAAAAATATCCCAGACTTTGTTAATATGATCACATTCTGCTCATATTAATAAAGTCTGGGATATTTATATAAACAAAATTACTACCAAAATGTCCAAAACATCACTATTTATAATAATGTAATGTTTTGGAATCAATTTCAGATTATAAAGGATTTGAGCTATACTTGCTTTGTATTATGTATATAATCTTATACATTCAAATTTTGTAAATGGTGAATATTTAAACTTTTGAAATGAATACAAATTTAATGGGGCCATAAAGTTTTATATATTATACTTTAAAAGTGATGTTTTACATTAACTTTTTCAATATCTAGTTTAAAATTACTATGATATGCCAATATTTTTAATTCATATAAAGATTCATTAGTTAAATTATTGATAATAATCTGTAATTATGGTGAATAATAGATTTAGCTGCTTCAGTGCTATCAGGTTATGATATTATAATCAAGAATAACTTAGAAGAATTCATCCTTGATTTTCTCTTATCATAAGTTGTCTTTAATATTATTGCCTGCTATTGATTTTTAGTTAAGAATCTTGTTTCTCTATTTATCTAAGTTATTATCTAAAGTTTATAGAAATTATAAGTACAAAAAAGCCAATATTTGGGGGGAATGAGGACAAAAAAAAGAAATAGAAGTTACATCAATTTTAAAATTTTAATTACAAAAGAATATAAATATTGAAATTTTGGAGAGTATAAAGAGTATTTCTATAATTGAAGAAAGCAGAATATTCAATGGTAAAAAATTTGTTTATAATACAAAATGCAGATTTGCATTTAAGAATATTCAGCAGACATGACCTTGTGAGTCTGTCTTTTTGTTCTTTAATTTAGAAAATATTTTCTTCCAATAAATTGTGATTTATACTTCTGTGATATTGTACCCATCAAAAAATTAATATGTAAAAAATATGCAGAGTACAGTACAAAGGAATTAAGATATTTGTTACAATTTAGATGTGGCTATTTGATTGATGATTTAAAAAACTAAAACAATAATGAACAAAGTGCTGGTTCTGGAAAACAACACACGATGAGCTTAAATTTCAAACCAAAAATATGTTTTTTGATTCAATATTTAAGTTAGTTATTCTATGTCTAAAATAATAACAACCAAAGTAGCTACATCTAAATTGTAACAAATATTCTAATAACTTAGAACTGTACTTGGCTTATTTTTTTTACATAAATGTTTTTGGTGGGATATCATTTATGTTTTAGATCAGTGTTTCCCAAAGTGGTCTATATCGACCCCCAGGGGTCGACGATGACCTGCAAGGGGTCCATGTTGATGAAAAAAAACACATTTGAAGTTGATGAATTTGCAAAAATTCAATATTAGCTAAGCAGGGGGTCTACCCAAACCCGAAAAACATGGCAAGTGGTCTACGAGACAAAAAGTTTGGGAACCACTGTCTTAGATGAAAACATTTTTCTAAGAGATATTCTAACAACAATATGTTAATACAGTGGTGCTTCGCAATTTGATGACCCGCAATTTGACAGTTGGGTTTTGCAGGATAGCACATGCATGTTCATGGAATTGTATGATGTCATTTGCTATTTGTCAGTTCTTTTTGGGCTACTTTAGTATTTGCCTGTGTTGTTTGTGTTAATTTTCAAGTCTACATTTTTCAGAAAGTAAAAAATTTGTAATTATTATTATTTTTTTCAGTGAAATGTAAGGATGGGTTGAAAGAGAACTGACCAGAGGAATAATTCTGGAAAGAAGAACACTTGATTGAGTAAAGAGACAAAGGAATAAAATATGTAGATAAAGTGCAGAAAAGTAGAACAATTAAAATGTAACTCGAGTATGGTAATAAAGTGCAGAAAGGTAGAACAATTAAAATGTAACTCGAGTATGGCATTCCTAAGAAAACTGTGGCAACGTTTTGCAACAGAGAGAGAGGATTATGGGTGCTAGAGTGTCTTCTGGAAGTCATTCCAACATCCAAGGGCTAATAAATTGTGTGTTGTGTATAAAATAGTATATTTTGTAATTTGGTGTGCTATACAATAATAAAACACACATAATAAAGTAAATAATATAGTGTGTCTCTCTCACCTCACCCGTTAGGTGAGTTGGATGGGGACCGAATCAGTCTATTTTCCATAGTCTTATATGGGAAATATTGTCCTGCAGTTTGGCAGTTTCTCAATTTGACATTAGTTCGGCGACGGATTAGTGTCAAATTGTGAGGCATCACTGTACATCATAAAATATCTTCTTTGTTTTTAGTCCAATTATGTCAAATTTATGCAATATAACATGTGGAAGAGTTCAGGATGAAAGGACCTCCTACTCTGTTCATTTTGGGCCTATTGAGTTACATTTTTTAGAATGTCTTAAATAATGTAACATTCACATCTGGATTTGTTTGAAATAAGTTAAACCATGTGACCTACAGAAACATTTTTAAAAAGAGAATCATCCACTTTTACTTATAGCCGAATTGAGCCAAAATTGTAGATAATTTTAATTAAGTTACGATATGCTTATATTTCAAATTTGGTGAAAAGCAATTAAACAATGAGATATGTAGAGATGTTTATGAAAAATGGACCCCATTTTCCCCTTTATTTTGACCTGATAGTACTGAAGTTTTCAGAGAACTTCAATCTAAGAAATACCTAAATTCTAAATTTAATTGATACCAATTGAACAATGTGACTTGTAGAGATGTCTTCAGAGGAGGAGGAGAAGGATAAAGAGAAGAAAAAAGATGCTTTTTTTGTCAATTTTTAAAGATTTTAAACTGTTCCAGTTCTATTATTATTGGATTTGAAACTTCAAATTTGAAATCAGTATTTCCTTAAATATTTTTCTCAAATATAATTGTCAGAATAACAATAATAATTAAAGGACCAAAGTTACAGTATTTGAATTTTGGTTGTAATGATTCTAATAATAATCAATCAGGGATCAACTGTACTTGGTTTAGAACCACTGCTGTGCTTCTTGATTTAATATCTATTGTTGATTAAGTTTTCTAATTTTTGTTTTGCAGATAGTTTAAAATTTTCTAATTTTGAACTATCTGCAAAACAAACTTTCTTTGATTATAAAATTATTCCATCCATTTATTTCATTTGTAATTATTTCAGATATCATATATTTGTTGAAATGTTATATCATCATAAAATTAAATCATGATTCTCATAAAAGT
Source organism: Olivierus martensii (assembly GCA_000484575.1). NCBI lineage: Eukaryota > Metazoa > Arthropoda > Arachnida > Scorpiones > Buthidae > Olivierus > Olivierus martensii. Next base: position 6,200 of record AYEL01005137.1, on the reverse strand, counting down.
TTAATAAATGTCACTCAGAATTAATAAAGTACTATAAACAATTGTAATATTAGTTATCAATAGAACAGTCTGATTTTTTCACACTCAGACTGTTCTATTGTGGTTCTATAATTTCACTCAGAAGAAGTTTAAGCCATCTATTTAGTATATATAATATTCTAACAGAGCTATATTAACTAAGGGTATTGGATAGAAAGCAAAATTTCTTAGGTTTATTAAAGATAAAATATCCTCTCATATAACATTTCTAAAAATTAGCAAGGTGATTAGATGTCATTAACACACTAGCATATGGAGAAGTAGTTAGAAACAGAAAAATTTGTATATCACATCATTCACTCACTTATATAATTTTGTTGATATGGCAGATGATGCAATGTATCAGAATTCTCTACCAGAAAGCAAACTTTCCAGAATGATGAATTTTGACACAATCTGTCAACCAAGTTATTAATTTTTGTTGATTGTTGGATTATTAAATATTTTTTAACAATACTTATTCACCCCCTAAAAATTATTGAATGATCTAATTATTTAAATCAAATCATCAGAAAACATCTTGCATAGTATGGCAACTATAACTTTTGTTTAAAAGATTATTTAACACAAACTAATAAACATATAATCCAAAATGTATATGAGGTAAATATTATTTCTGTATAAAAAAATATAGACTAGATGATGATAATTTAATTTTTGTAAGTCTTTTTAGAGTATTTTTAGCATTGAAGAATTTTTCATTTCCCAAAATTTATTTCTGGATGCAGTATTAAAATATATAAAATATTTTTATAAATGTTACATTTAAATTATTTATAAATGCATATTACTATACAATTATATTTTCTCTTTCTTATTTAGTTTTAAAAATGTTAGAAGCCATAATTTATAATCAAGGAAAACTAAAGATTTTGGATCAGCTCCAACTTCCTCATGAAACATCGTATATACCTATTTCTAATGTTAAAGATGGATGGAATGCAATTCATTTTATGAAAGTAAGATCAAGAATATATATTTTATATAATATATAGTTTTAAAAATATTCTATTACAATCAGCTGGAGAAGCAGTTATAAAAAGCTTCTCCAAATTTTATATTAATATCTATATTATTAATTTTTTAAATTTGGATATGAGTTACTGTAACTTTTTTATTTTGGATTTAGGATTTGTTTAAAAATTAGCAGATATACTTCCTACTTATTAATATTTGCCTACTCCCACTTTGTATTAAATTTAAACAAAGACAATAAACCTTCACTAATCAAAATTAATTGAGGGAGAAGTCAACTGAATTAAGTGAAAATCCAAATTAGTAAAGCAAAAAGATAGCCCCAAAAGACAAAAAAAAACTTAGAATGAAATAAGGGGAAAATTTAATGATTCTAGTAGTGCTGATAAATAAATAAATATATTACTGAAGAATTATTTAAAAATAATCAATATTTGAGTTATATTTCATAAAAGACTCTTATATGTCAAAATGATATATTATGTAAATACTATCCAATTTAAATGAAATATATATATATATATATAAAAAAGGGACTGCTAGAGGATTGTGTGCACAAAAAATTATCAACATCAATTTGCTTATTAAGTAATAACAACAACAATATATTTTGATCATTTATTCTAATATTATACATGAGTTTAATTTAAATTGGATAATATTTACAAAGTGCAAAAGATCCCCATATTTGCAGAGATAGGTTCCAAGTAGGGTTTGTTGGTTTTAAAAAACCGGATTCCAGTTTTAGATACTAAAATTAATATGTAAAAATTAATTATTTATTTAATTAAAAACGTTAACATTTTGACTTGAAATTGATATCCAAGTTCTTGTATGGAAACAGATTTCAATGATGAATATACTGATACCTTGAAAACGATAAAACAAAGTTCAGTTGCCACTGAGAGAGTTTTCTATTTCAGGAAATTTTGTAACTAGAATAAGAACAACATTAATTAAGCGTTCAGTGGACGTTTTATGTTTTTGAAATCATTTCCTGAAGAATATTACTAAATGAAATAAAAATTTATATTTTATACAGATTTTAGTTTTTTGTTCTATTATTATTTGGTATGTTTCTGTATATTTTGTTATATTTTTTTTGTAGTCCCATAAATGTATAAATAAATTGGAAAATTTTAAAATAAATATAAATATTTTTTACTATTCTCATTATTAAAATTTTTATTTCAAATTAAAAATAACAAATACATAAAAATTAAATTAAGGTAATTTATTTTTTTTTTTTTGAAAAATTCAAAAACCAGTTTAACCGGTCTTTTTGAAATTCTGGAATTCGAAAACCGGTTTTTTCAAAAGTCGGTTTTTGTATAAACCCTAGTTCCAAGCCTCTCCATGGATACCTGAAACTGCAAATAGTAGTGAACACTATATATTGTACATGCTTAGTCATTTGGTGACATTGCTAAAGCTGTAATCTTTTTCAGTAATAGAAAAAAATCTATACAAGGGACTTATGAATAGAATGGGACAAGGTGAGCATTGTAAAACCTATCAGTAAGAAATCCCAGGCATTGACAGCAGAGACAATCGAGATATTGAGGAGACAAAGGAGAGAGAAGTTGTTAAATGACTAACTAGCTGTAGAGCTACCCACAACATGGAACTATGCAATAGAGGCACTAAGCAAGGGATGACACCAATAGTAAAGGGGACTCATAAATATAATAATACATTTAAAAATAGCACATAACCTATATTAAATGTATCCCTCAGGGTTACACCCACACGCTCTATAGTATTTTATTTTTATTTTATTTTTGTACTATAATTTTAATTTTATTTCATTTTGTCTCAGTATGTTAATATGTAACCATAATAATGTTTAGTCATGATGTGATGTGTAAGCTGTTAAAAGTTCAAAATTGTTTTCGAATATGTGTAGCCTGAAGATGGTATAAATGTACCGAAAATATTAGCTATTAAATAAAAGTAGAGTTTACGAGTTTTCACAGCTGCGAGAAGTGCTATTACTTAGTTATAATTTTCATTTACAATTAGAATCTTATATACACCTTTTAACATTTCTGGGAGGGCTGTTTTTAAATATCATTTCTTAAAATATCAGATATATTCCTGTTACAAATTTCTATTAATTTATACTTGGCTGGATATGAACCAGTTGGATCAATTGCACCCAATTGGGTCCTGCACTTGAGAGGGACCCGTGTTTGAAACAAAATGAAAAATCATGTAAAGGCTAATAAACAAAGAACAATAGTTTGAATTTATTATTATGGCTTGTTTTTACACCCCAGCATTTGAACTTTAATTTTTGTGAATTCACAAAATGATTTCTTGGAAAAATCAAATATGAACAAATCAATTTTATTTTATATCTCTTGGAACATATGGAGAGAAATTTTCTATTAACAGTATTTTTGCAGATTCTAATGTATTCTTAACTAATATTCTGAAAATATTTTTTGAATACTCAATTAAACTGTTGGTGAAGCTTTTTTAGTTAAAATTAAGTATGTGTACTATATGTGAATGTTGCCAGAAAATATCAAAAAAGTTTCACAGTTTAAATGAATAGAAGTTTATTAACTGATCTTTGATTTATGATTGAAATAGATGAAATTTACATTTTTATATGTAAATATAAGATTGGAAGAGTCTTAGCAACAAAAAATCTTAGCAACAAAACAATTATAAGTGGAATTTGCAGAGTAACAAGTGAGTATTTTTTAAAATGGTATTGTATCAAAACAAGCAAATCATTAATTCTGTTTTTAATAGAAATGTTATTGAAGATTCTACTATTATTGCTGATAATTGATGAATTGCAATAATTAGTTTCTAGTCATTTTCAGGTAAATCATTCAAAAAGTTTCATAGATTTTGATTTTCCTGGATAAATATAAAGAGAATTTAAAAATGTTCAGGCCACTTAAAAATATTCCAAAAATCTGTTCAAAATATAATTCATTAGATAAATTATTCTTTTTTTGAGAGAGAATGAATCAACTGTATTTTACACTTTATTTGATAAAATTATTGATACTTTTAAAGTTCCTTTTAATTTTCATAAACATTAATTTAACTTTTTTATATTTTTTCATATATTGATTTAATTTTCCTAAAATGAAAGAATGAAAATCTTCCACATCACCTATATATTATAATTATAATATTTTGCAATGTTACTATAATCATGTTTGTCATTCATTAAAAGAAGTGATAGTCTGTCAAATAGAAAGTGCTTCTGATATAAATAAATTTTTTATTGTAATTAATAAGCAAAATAAATCTATGTGACTATCTCAAACACATTGATAATTCTGATTGTTGCGTGTTTGAATAGAAATAATTGTTAAGAATATATGTGCCCATAATCCACACCAATAGCTTTGGCTGGACACATTTACAGCTCCACAGCAATCGAAGGGTTAATTAAAAAAAGGGTTATTTATTTATAAATGTTACTTATTTGTTCATATAACACACATTTTGAGAGACCTCACAAGAAATATCCAACTGGGCCTTGCACTAATTTAATCCATCCCTGTTTACACTTGCAAGCTTAGTTTAATATTTTTTCTTTTACAAAAAACTCAAATTTAAATTTTGGCACATGAATGATGTTTCTTTAGAAAAAATGCTATTTTGTCAGTTAGGTGACTCAGCTGCTAGAGCACATTCCTTCACTGCTCGAATCATAGGTTCGCGTCCTTGCTCTGCACTTTTTTTTTGTGAAAATAAATTTTTTTATAAATATAGAAATAAAACGTAATAATTTTTATCCAAATAATCCTAATTAATTTTGAAATATTTAATCCCTTGATTCTATAACGGAATTTAATAATTTGAATTAATTTAAACTAATTTTTAGTGCCATCTCGTAATTAGAATATTTATTATTTTATTAAATCAATGAGTGGCATCATCTATTAATTAATATTTCATTGGAATGACATCATTCCATATCCATTTTCTTAACTACAGATTTTTATCACTACTTTTCTCAGTGCTATGATGGTAATTGGGAATAAACACATTTAATTTTTAAATATTAATTTATTATTCACAAAAATAACTTATTATTCCCAAAATTAAAACATAAATTTATAATACTTTTAAAACTGTACTAAAACTATTTATAAAACATCATTTATAAAAAAAATTCACCATCTGCAATATGCATTTCGGCCTAATCTGGTCCTCTTCAGTTCCATTGATGTGTGAATTTCATAAAAGAATTTTCTTTACTAAAACTTAAATAATTCTTCCTCATTAAATAAATTCAAGCAATTCTTCATTAATAAATTTTCAATTAATTCTTTAAATACCAATGTTGGAATTGCCATTCCTTTGTAATAAAAATAAAGACATTTAACTTATTTCTTATTTAAAGATTATTATATTTGTACATAAACTAAAATTCCTTTACAATCATCAGTGTGGATCATAAGTCACAAATGCCGATATGCCCAGTATTTGTTCCTGTTCAATGATTCAATTAAGGGTTGTTGTAAACAATTGATGACATTGCACTTGAGAGGCAGCACTGTAACAAATGTTGATAAGATAAATTTGGCAACACTAGAGCAGCCACCTGCTTGTCTCAGCTTGTCAAATAGTGGCTATTCAAGTCATTTATAGGTAGTAATAGCAAGCACACTTACATTTCATATTTATTCTAAAAAAATAAAGTAAATTAAAAATTTTTTATTAAAAATTGCAATCCGGACTATAGTGAAACTTGGACTATTTGAAACCGGACTATGTGAGGTATTGCTGTATAGCATAGAGTATATTTAAAAAATTTTATTATATGTTTTTGGATTGGATGCAATTTTAAATTAAGTGTAATAGCTTATAACTTTTAATAAGAAATATTCTACATTAAACTATATTAAAATTTTTGAATTTTTAAATACTTCTTATTTTTTTTTCATAAATTAAAGTTTTCCTTTAATATTATGCATAAATATAAAAGAAAATGTAATAGGGAGCAAATTAATTTCTTAATTTGAAATTAACTAAATATTTATGTATTAAAATTAATAGATTCAAGAACATTAAGTTGGAAATTACAAAACTTTGAAATATACCATCTATAATTTTATAAACTACATTAAGCTTTATTTTATACTGAAGAACAAATATTAAATGCTTGCTTTATTTAATTTAGATTTTTCAATAAAATTATACAGTATATA
>AYEL01005057.1:0-12634 GCA_000484575.1 Olivierus martensii | reverse complement strand
TATTTTAAAAGAAATCACAACAAGCACTTGAAGCAGGATAAAAAACTAATTTATTATTAGATATATATAATATGCACTACATATACTAATAATACAATCTCTTTCCGGAAACGCTTTCGGCCTATTATGGCCCTCTTCAGCTGATAATCTCAAGCATATTTTGCTTGAGATTATCAGCTGAAGAGGGCCGTAATAGGCCGAAAACGTTTCCGGAAAGAGATTGTATTATTAGTATATGTAGTGCATATTATATATATCTAATAATAAATTAGTTTTCTATCCTGCTTCAAGTGCTTGTTGTGATTTCTTTTGTCAGTAGAAGCAGCAGAACTCAGTTGTTTATAATACTGGTATATAGTTTAAATTCTGTTAACTTTCAAATGCAATTCTTCAATATGATTTTCTATACTTTGTTTTTATATCTTATTCTGCATCAGATTACTGAAAGTGAAATTATGATAAACATTCTTTTCAGCTTCCATAAGTCCAAAATTATTAATTTAATTCAAGGATTGCTTTTATTGATATTTCCATTTTATTATATACTAGTAAATATGCCTGTGAAAAATGTCGTGTAAAATAAAAAAATTAACTGATGCAATTCTTTTTTAATATTGATATAGATAATATACTCTTTAATATGGGATTGAAAATGTTGAAGGAATTAAGAAAAACACAATTTCAAAGTATTTTAATAGACTATTAAATATATCAAATGTTTCGTAATAATAATTGGAAACATTAGACAATATATTAAATCTGTAAAAATAATTTATTAAAATGGTATAAACAATAAGAAAAGTTTTGGATGTTAATCCAAAATTTGACAGATATTAATCATTGGGCCACAATAATGCTGATGAATCAAATTTTCATTAAATTTGTTGTTATCGATTTTAATAGTCTCTGTTAGAAGCATTGGTTGATTATTTGCTTGTAATATGCTTCTCTTCCTAGCACAATATAGTTGCTGTCTTTCTGACTTTTCCGATGGTAATTTTTCTTCTCGTGATTCCATTTTAAACTAATAGGGAAAAAAATAATATCAACATAGTAGTCAAAATATATCTATAAGAAACTAAAATAAACATGCTGATAACAATTTTAGTTTTGGTAAAATACCATCAAGACAAATTAACATTGTATATATATTAAGTATAATTAATACGTGGCTTCACCGTTCTTGAAATAATTCCATCAAATTCATTAAACTTTAAATCACTATTTTATATTTAATTGGAAAATTTTCATCCAGCTATAATATAGCTTCTGAAGCCATCATCATATACTATAATTATACTGTATAGTATATGGTATATCTAGCACAATCCACATAGCATCAGCCTAATTATCAAGTCTTCTGAAATTTATATTTTAATGTAAGAATTATACTTTCATCAAAATTGATAAAAAAAAAAAAAAAAAAATGTATTGGCTGGTCTAATGTGCTCAAAAGAGATTATATATTATATTTATAATTGCCTACGACCACATGGAGTCAATCTACTAATTAAGCCTAACAAAATTTAACTTATACTAACCTATTTAATATAATGATAAATAGAAATATTGGATTAAATATTGATTAAATTAGGGACTATGCATTTAAAATAAAACTATAACAACATACCTTTGAATATATACTTCAAATTTCATTACGATAGCATAGAAGCCAATATTCGCCATTACTTTCAAATGTAGTGATCATGTGATCATATAGTCCAATGAGACTGCTCATATACCTAATGAGCAATTATTTTAATCCAATAGCGTCACCAGCTAGGCATATCAAGTGGTTATCATAATCCAATAATATCGCTTAAAAAGCATTACTCTCTCCAAGCTTCGGCTTTTATATAGATTTTTCTCACATGCTTTCATGTAAAAATTTTTTGGTTAAATTTTATATATATAACAACGAAAATTTTTAAAATCATTATTCAAAATTAGATAATTAAATTTTAAGTTAAATAATAAAATACTGAAATTATTTAAACATGGTAAAAATAATATTCAGTTATCTTCATCATAAATTTTTTAAAACATATTTGTGTTTTTTACTTTCAAATTTTGTTAATTTTTTCTTACTAATTATAAAAGATTATGAGAAATAATTGAAAATATATATGAAGACTATTGTAACTCCATAAAATAATTTTGATAATGGACTATTATCTAAAATTATTTTTTTGTATTTGAAATTCTTTAAATTTATGAATTAGAAATTTATTATGAATACAGTGGGTGATTGGTTAATGAACATAATCTGTTCAAAGATGATGTTCATTACCCAAATTGTTTGTTAACTGATCATTGATTTACCATAGGTTTTTATGGGAATTTGAATTAATTATCTTAATTCGTTCTGGAGAGATGAAAAAATAAATAGTAAAAAATTATATAATTTTTTATTTATGTTTATTTACATGTAATAACAATACTATACATACATAATCTTGCATTTTCATCTATTACGTTTGTTTCCCATTAAAGAATCTGCCCAGTGCTAATTGCTTTTCTCTCTTCTTCAGGATTTTTCGGAAGTGATTAATAGCATAATTGTTGTTGTAGAGATCCCAAGCCTATTGACGTCAACCTGGTATAGGTGTCATTCTAAAATCAAAAAATTGTAAAATCTCTCTCTTACCTTCTTTAATAAATTTTTGATTTTGTTTTAAGTTGTCTCCAAATTCATTTTAATTGGGAAAAAACTACTGTTTTTTCCCATCCTTACCCATAAGTCCATGTACATGCAAGGCCTAAGCCTTGCGTGTACATGGACTTATGGGATAATGGAATTCCATTAGATTATGGAATGGGAATCCATTAGATTATGGACTTATGGGATATGGAATTCCATTAGATTAGTTAAGCCACCATACCCTCATGAAATATTTTTATCTGGTGGCGGCCACTTATAGACCCAATCACAAGCTTGCCAACACCCATGATGGGGTCAACCAGAAGATTGAAGGATGGGGTTCAACCGGCCAGGTGCAGATCCCTCCTGAAAAATTAAAGGAATGGGATCCAGATCCTCCAGGATGGTAAGCCACAGCTTTATCACGTGGCTATCCGGCTGAATTGTCATTCTGAAAATCCACAAGTCCCACAGTTTGTTCTGTGAGATGTTCGTTATCTGAACATAAAAATCTTTCGCAAAAATGTTCATTAAGTGATCACCCACTATATTAGAAAATAATTACTAATTATCTAAAAAACTGTTAATCAAATTATAATTTCAATAAAAAAGTTCTGTTAATCATTAAATTGATTTAAAAAAAATTAGTTTATTTTTATAAAAATAAAAAAATTTTTTATTACAAAATTTTAGAGAAAAACAGGAAGCAGAGGTACAAAATAAAGAAAATGATGATGACGATGATGATAATGATGTGATTATTGGAACGCCTTTTAAACCAGCCAGCAAAATCATAGTAAGATATTTCTAACTTATGTAAAGTGTATATACTTAAGTACAACAATATTTTTCACTACCTGTAGTTATATTATTTTTATATTATTTTTTCCGCAATTTTCATTTATGAAAATTATGCTAGTAATGCTATATTCGTGCATTCACTGAATTTGCTTAATACATTTTTCTAGATGTAATTAGTAAATTTAAAATGAATATTTGCCAGATAGCAAAACTAGTACAGTGGTACCTCGGTATATGTCCTTAATCCATTCCAGATCCTTGGATTTATACCAAACAGGACATATACCAAATGAATTTTTCCATAAGAAATAAAGGGAAAATGATTAAGTTCCCATGAAAAAAAATCCTATTGTTCTCGGTATACGTTCTTAATTCGTTCCAGATCCTCGGACTTATACCAAAGGAATTTTTTATTAATCCGTTCCCATGAAAAAATCCTATTGTTATTGGCATATTATACTGTACATTGATGAGATTGTACAAAATAATTTAAACATTGCTTAATACTAAAATACATAAATACAAAAGCAATTACAGTAGATAAATAAATGAATGTATAACCTTAGTACCTTGCTGAGAAGAGTCGAGTGCTTACTAGGATGGTGTTGAGAAGATAGGAGGAGATGTTATTATTTGGAAGGAGAATTTGCTTCCAATAAAACTTTAGGAATCTGAAATTCTGGTATTTTTTCTCTTTCTATTTTCTGTCTCTTTTCTCTACGTGGACCTTGTTGTGGCTCATCTGGTTTGACTTTTACTAAAAATCTGTCCAAAGAACTTAGCTTCTGCCTTCTCCTCAGAATGTTTCGGAAATACAACATTGTCTGGTCATTACAGACAATGTTATTATGACTTGTTATAATTTTTATATAAACAATATGTTTTTTAAGAAACACGTAATAGACTTATACAAGTTCTAGCACGCGAGTCGGTCGAATTCCAAACAAAAGTTGTATACAATGCAAAATTTTTTGCATCAGGACATATACCAAGTTGGACTTATTCCAAAGTGGATGTATACCAACGTACTACTGTATTTCTAAAGCAAGGAAAATATATATTATTGTCTTACATAATTTTTAAGTATTTAAACCATGCTGCTGGGCAATTTGTAATCAATTTCAAATAGCAAATTACTCAGTTTGTAATCTTGCATTGACTGAAAATTGTGAGAAACAGTTATCAAGATAATGCTGAAAAAAATTTGTTAAAAATCAATGATAAAATAATTCTTGCTTATATTTCTAACAAGCATTTTTTTCTACATTGCTGTACAAACAATTCCTGACTTATACTTAGAACCATACTTAAATAGGATTATTTTTAGATAATGAACCAGCCTAAACCTGAATCCTTTTAGAACAGGGGTTCTTAATCTTTTGATAACTCCAGGCTCCCAATGAATTGTCCAAAATGATCCTATATCCCTTCACTTGTGTTCATTACGTTCTATTCATGTACTACCCAAATTTAATATAATACATTAAATAAATCAAATACCAGTACTCAGAGATTGAGACCCATACCCCCAGCATTTGGTTCCCATACCCTCAAAGGGTATGGATACCCCCCAGTTAAGAACTCCTGCTCTAGAAAAACTGAAGATGTAGAACTTTGATTGAATCCAGATTTTTCAAGATGGTAAGTGGCTGCTTTTCCATGCTAATTATGTCCTTATTCTTTAATATAACTACTTTTAGTGTGACATCATCATGAGACACTAATACTGTATAACATATGCTTCAACATATATAGAGTTTTCAGGATGATCCATGTATGTAACTTCAGGGACCACTTGTGTTTGGAATGAAAACCTGTACTTTGAAAATGAATATCAATAGTTTTGATTGACAGATATACAGTATATCAAATTTTTTTATGTAAAAGATCATAAATAAAAGAATATTTAATTTGAAAAATATTTTCCCCTACAGGCATTCCCAGATTTGCTTAAGTGAATCATTTGACAAAAACTTATGTAAATTAAAATGTATGCATGTTGGAGCATATCCTATACCATACTGATATACAGGTAGGCCTCGATTAGTGCGAATAATGGGTCTCACGAATTTCTCACACTATTTGAAGTATTAACTATATGTAAAATATGGTAATTGGTTCTGCTTTGTGAGATTCCAGCCATTAGCCAACCTCACGATGAATAACCATAATACCGACTGTTTAAGAAATATTTATTTTCATATTTTACATCGTTGTTCATGATCTAAATTAATAACTTACCAGGAATCGCATCTCATACCATCATCAAAAGTGTTCTTCCTTTTATCCATTTCGATATTTTTTAAAAGAAAAAATTCTGTACTATACTATATGTATACAATAACAAAGCTAAATAATAGTAATGTTAAATAGCGAACGGCAAAAAGCCCATCTTTCTGGTGTTTCAGCAAAGCCAAGTGACTGTTCTTGGACTGCTCCTCATCCGGTTTTACTAATCAAACAGTTAACGGAAAAAGTCCATCTTTCTGATGTTTCACCCCTTCAAAACAGTTAATGGCAAAAAGCCCATCTTTCTGATGTTTCACCCCTTCAAAAGTACAGTAATGTTAAACATTTAATGGCAAAAAGCCCATCTTTCTGATGTTTCACCCCTTCAAAGCACAGTTAACAGAAAAAGCCCATCTTTCTGATGTTTCACCCCTTCAAAATCTTTAACAGCAAAAAGCCCATCTTTCTGATGTTTCATCCCTTCAAAGCCGTGACCGTTCTTGGACTGCTCCTCGTTCGGTTTTACTAACCGAAAATTTGAACGGCAAAAAGCCCATCTTTCTGATGTTTCACCCCTTCAAAGCCAAGCGGCAAAAAGCCCATCTTTCTGATGTTTCATCCCTTCAAAATCGTGTGACCAAAAAGCCCATCTTTCTGATGTTTCACCCCTTCAAAATCGTGTGTCCAGAAAAAGTAAAAACCCATCTTTCTGATGTTTCACCCCTTCAAAATCGTGTGACCGTTGGGACTGCTCCTCGTCCGGTTTTACTAACCGAAAATTAACGGTAATTTGCATCTTTCTGATGTTTCACCCCTTCAAAATCGTGTGACCGTTCTTGGCAGCTCCTCGTCCAGTTTTACTAACCGAAAATTAACGGTAATTTGTTAATCATCTTTCTGATATTTCACCCCTTCAAAGCCAAGTGACTGTTCTTGGACTGTCCTCGTCCGGTTTTACTAACCGAAAATTAACGGTAATTTGTTAATTGATCTGGTGTTTCACCCCTTCAAAGCCAAGTGACTGTTCTTGGACTACTATTCTGATGTTTCACCCCTTCAGAGCCAAGTGACTGTTCTTGGACTGCTCCTCAGATGTTTCACCCCTTCAAAATCGTGTGACCCTTTTTGGACTGCTCCTCAGTTTCACCCCTTCAAAATCGTGTGACCGTTCTTGGACTGCTCTTCGTCTATTACCCCTTCAAAGCCAAGTGACTGTTCTTGGACTGCTCCTCGTCCGGTCGACTAACCGAAAATTAATGGCAAAAAGCCCATCTTTCTGATGTTTCATCCCTTCAAAATCGTGTGACCAAAAAGCCCATCTTTCTGATGTTTCACCCCTTCAAAATCGTGTGTCGTTCTTGGACTGCTCCTCGTCCAGTTTTACTAACTGAAAATTAACATTAATTTGTTAATTGACATCATAAAATGGTACTAACCGAAAATTAACATTAATTTGTTAATTGACATCATAAAAGACTTGAAAGCCAAGTGACTGTTCTTGGACTGCTCCTCGTCCAGTTTTACTGCCCTTCAAAGCCAAGTGACTGTTCTTTGACTGCTCCTCGTCTGGTTTTACTAAACAAAAATTAACGGTAATTTGTTAATTGACATCATAAAAGGAGACGGAGCGTGACTGTTCATGGACTGCTCCTCGTCCGGTTTTACTAACCGAAAATTAACTATTGTTCTTGGACTGCTCCTTGTCCAGTTTTACTAACCAAAAATTAACGAAATTTGTTAATTGACATCATAAAAGGAGGCAGAGCTTTGTTAGTAAGAATGTTTGTTAATTGACATCATAAAAGGGGATGGACATTTGTTAGTAAGACTGATCTATATTGTTCTTGGACTGCTCTTCGTCCAGTTTTACTAACCGAAAATTAACATTAATTTGTTAATAAAAGGGGACGGACCTTTGTTAGTAAGACTGGTCTATGCTTACAACATGCAAAAGGAAGCGGAGCTTTGTTAGTAAGACTGGTCTATGCTTACAACTCACGGTTTTACTAACCGAAAATTAACGGTAATTTGTTCATTGACATCATAAAAAGCTCCTCGTTCGGTTTTACTAACCGAAAATTAACATTAATTTGTTAATTGACATCATTAAAGGGACGGACATTTGTTAGTAAGACTGGTCTATGCTTACAACTCGCATTAATTCTAACCGAAAATTAACGGTAATTTGTTAATTAACATCATAAAAGGAGGCCAACTGAAAATTAACAGTAATTTGTTAATTGACATCATAAAAGGAGGTGCATCCTTATTACTAAGACTGGTCTATGCTTACAACTCGCATTAATCGAATATTTGCTCGTACTAAGTGAAAAAAGTATCATTTTTATAAGTCGCACTAATGGAATATTGCATTAATTGATGCCTACCTGTAATGTCTTATACTGTGTCACAAACATGTAACATAAAAATAGTTATATTAAAGAATAAACACATAAGTTGCATGGTAAGCAATCTCTTATCATCTCGGAGGATTCAGATTCAATCCAGAGTTCCACAACTTTAATGACCCCTCCTGAAAAATTGAATAAAACTAATCTAATAAACTCATAAAACACACTTACATATGATAAAAGATGCAATGCATTATAAATTTATCTGCTACAATTAATATATTTTTGTTTTTAGTCAGGAAATCTTTGCATCTACATATATCAGATATATATAAGTTGACAGATCCTATATTTGCTTTAATTTGTGAAATGACTTCAGAATAGAGAGAGAATATTCATATATTGGTGCTTCAGAAGTTTCAATTATGCCATATTGTAAATATACTAGTTGGTACTTTTGTGCTCTGTATATTTGTTTTCCTTCATCTTTAAAATCTTGTACAGAGATTTTAAAAATCAAGAGAGTTACCATTAACAAATCTCAATGTTTTAAAATATCCTTCTTGCTTTTCGATTAGTTCTATTAATTATGAAGAAGAAAATATAATGAATGCTATAATTATTGTTGTTTTGTTCAGTTATTTCTAATGATATTGATTGTACAGGGATCCTTCAGTTTATGAAATTACTGAGGTCTTAAAAAATTGTTTAAGGAAAATTTGTAATTCAGAAACTCCTTTCCCATTAATTCCAATGTAAAAATTCTTAATTGGTTTTGAATATCAGAAATTGACTGCCATTTTATCTGTTGATGTTAAAGCATTAATATAAATATAATTATGTATATTATAATACGATAGTTTATAATAGATATTTATCTAGCTTATTATTTGCCATTCAACTTTGAATTTTGGAGCTGCTAAGTGCCAAGTAATCTTCAAATCTAAATCTAATAAGACAATAAACTTGCCAACCATTGTAATTTTGTTTATTAGTTAAAAAGCTTCATGAAATATTGTCTTAAATTTATGTAATTATCAAAAAAATTTATTTTGCTATATTATTAGCAAAAGTAAATTCAATTTTCTAGAATTTGATATTTTCAATTCTATTTATTAAAAATTCATTAATTATTGATTTTATTATGGTAACTTTTTACAAAAACTAATAGAAACAAAACAGTTTACTTATTTAAATCGTTATGTTGGTTAGATTTAGCATCTTCCAATAGAACAAAAAAATAGTCATTTTTTTAAATTTATATATGGATAAAAAAAATATACAGTACAGTATTAAAGATTTATACAACTGGAATAATGTGCCATCATAGTTTTATGAAGTTAGTATTATATAGTTGTAAAAGCATTGAAAAATGCAGTAAATATATTATGGATACTCATTATCAGTATAAGACAAGTGTCAGATTCAATACCACATTATTTAGTTAAAGCAGAAGTGAATTTTGTCTTAAAATCATAGTAAATTTGATATACAATCAGTGAAGAAAATAAGCAAGAAAATCATTGATTTAAACAAATTATGGTAGATAATTGATCAATGATCAAATAGTTTTTTCACAAAAGTGAAAATTTTTCTTCATATAATGATAAAGTGGGTATAAATTTATGCTTTTTGTTAGCCCAGATTTGCAAACCAAGGGATACATGTATATATATATATATAAATGTACATAGACACCTTCCAATGAAATATTATTTTAAATTAAGCAAACAATATTTGATATTTTATTTTGAAATAAATGCATTATTTTAATATTTTTATTTTATGTAAATAATTTTTAATGAATAGTGTATATATTATAAATATCAGAAATCATTAAATCACTCAAATATTACAAAAAATGACAATTATAAGAAGAATGGCATTTTATATAACTGAATGCTGAATCAACTGATCTTTAAATTGTTTCTCATATTATTTAATTGATATTCATTTCCCACTATATTTGACATTGTTCTTTGTCTTCTATCAGTTACCAACATCAACCACACCAAAAGAAACTAATTTTTGACAGTTTTATATCAAATTATGAATGATTAAAATGTTATATATTAAATTATTATTATTTTAATTAATATTATATCTGTTAAATTTTTTATCAAAGAAAATTTTCTATTTCACAATTCACCTATTTTAGTTCAGTTTTAGAAAACCATTTTGATTATAGCAGACAGAATAAATTTTGATAGTAATTTCATTCATTGAAGGCTAATTGACCGATTTCAGTTCCACTCGCTATTTTCCCAGCATTCCAGTGTTATTTCCAATATGGCTGTCACGTGACAGAAAACAATCAATCTTTAACAGTGTGTGTGTATTATAAAAAAAAATATAATGGTCTTTTTACTGTTGTGTATTTGGATGCATGAACTTGCAAGGTAGAAATGATATGTCTTTTCACCTATTTCCAAAGGATAAACAATTAAAAAAGAATGGGAAGTTAAACTGAGAATGAAATATAGCTCAATGAGTTTGTTTTGTAATGCAGTGCATGTTTTCTCAAGACCAATTACTGCACTTCAGAAGGTTAGAAAGTAGTTGTTATCATAAATGAATTGAATTATTTAAACAATTTATTGATAGACAAATCCCTTTCAAAAATTGTAGAATTTTGTTGGTCTTCCTGGATCAAATAGTGCTACTGAAAGAATATTCTCAATTATAAATAATATTTGGAATAATGAAAAAGTTCAGCTTAGTCTTGAAGCTTGCATTTACACAAATTGCAATTATGAAGTGTTTGGAATTTTATGATTTTTTTAAAAAATAATCATGTACTTAAAAAAATACATTCATCACAAAAATATCATAAAAATGTTCTTTTTAATTTTTGTTAAACAATATATATAATTTGTTTGGTCTTTTGTTAATTATATTTTTTAATTTTTTTATTAAAACTGTTCAGATATATTTTCATTTTTTATTATTTCAAAGCTAATTAAACTTTAAACCAAAGGTTTGCTCTAACACAATCCAACCAGTTTCAAACTTTCAGAAAAGTGCATAGTATCATATTTTGAAAACATGTACGAATAAAACCCTAAAATTTTCATATTTGTCCTTTAATTTTTCTAAGAAAATATGATCACTCTAATAATATCGTAAATTTAAAATTTACCCAGCAGTATAGGAACAATGCATTCATTACTTTCAAAGTAACAATATCAGTTTCAAACAATAATTCTATATTATGTGGTTCCTCTTTTTTTCTTTAAGAATGCCAGCATTTGGCTGATAATATATTTCCTTTTAATTCATGTACATAACTTGCACAAAAAAAAAAAAAAAAAACCACATTCTCTTGATCTTCTTGTATTATTAGAATGGCGCTTAAAGTAGTCAAAGCCCACTTTGTAAATTTACATCGTATTTAGAGTTTGTAGAGACATCATGATAGAACACTCATGCATGTGACCATATGTGATTTGTTTTCCATCAGTCCGACACCATATTGCAATTTTATGGGTGTTTCCCATGAAATTGGTCAATTGGTAAGAAATTTTTTCTATTTGATGATCTCTTTACTCCGAAGATGTTACATTTTTCTAAATCCAGCATTGAAGTGTTAAACAAAATAACCATAGAATAATATTTTTCTCATTCACTACCAATTATGTTTATATATATTTTATATATTTATTTTTTTATCGTCTGATTACACACACACACACAATTTACATACAAATAGTTCTTGATTTAAGACTGAGTTTAATTTCAAAAATTTCAAACCTGCTGTTGTAAGCTGGAAGTGCCCAAAATTTATAGATTTCTCCCTACTAATGTTTACTAGGATAGTATGTCTTATTTTAATAAGCATTACAAGAATCAGACATAAAAAAGTATGGTCTCCATATAACAGACCAATGAGTCAGGAAATCGAACTCAGACCAATAGCAGAATTTATCGATGCCATCTCTATCATAAGTATGAGTTGGTCATAAGTCAAGAACTATATGTACACCTATCCCTCGATTTGCACAATACTCAATTTACATGGTTTTTAAATGAAAACAAAAAAATTTTTTTGGGTTTTTATTTTGGTTGTTTTGCATTGTCATTTATAAATTAAAAGAGTATCATATTTTCATGTTTTGTGGGTTTACAAGTTCATAGAGATTAATAAAGAGTGAATACAGCTATATTTCTTATAGTCCAATTTATTTACACACAAGACAAAATAATCTTATTTCACTATAACTAAATTCAATACAAAATCTGATAATTATCTTATACAACACTAATCTATGTCTGTAATTCAGAAAAATTTGCCAGAAAAGTAGTTGCTAAAGGGCTTTGACTAGGTGGAGAACTGCAAACTTATTTTTTGAACAGAGATCCTGATACTGAGAGAGTATTAAAATTTCAAAGAGCAATAAAAAATGCACTCAGTCAATATAAAGAAATTTATAAGAATACCTGTCAAAGTAAGCAAATATTGATCACCAATTTCGTATCACCCAAAAGTAAATCAACTTTCATTAACAAAGTGGAAAATGTAGCCAACATCTCAATTAGTGCAACAGTATCTATGGGAAACGTTGATGAATTTTCTGTTAGTGACTCGGATAGTGATGTTACACCAGCACTACCA